>JALIZH010011499.1:0-32900 GCA_030522465.1 Rhipicephalus appendiculatus
TGAATCTTGTAAAACACGTACAACCACGGTACAAAAAAAAAAAAAAAAAGAAGCAGTGCTGCACATTTATGGAACAAATAAACACACATTCAACATTGCCACGTGCCGCGGTGGCACGGTCTCTGATGCGTGTTCGATGCCGGCCGCGGTGCTCGCATTTTGACGGACGCTAATTAGCTGATGTCTGCGCACGTCAAAGAACCGTGCACGCAACTTCCGGAGTAGTCCACTGCGGCGTGTTTTCATGTTCATATAGTGGTCATGGTACGTGAAACCTCAGAAATGATTAATACACTGTACATGACTTGAGATAAGTGCCCTCTCACCCATTCTTTTTTTTTTTTATTTTCTATGTGCACGCCGAAAAAGAAAATATTTAAGAAACGCTTGCCAGTTCTCTGACTTCTAGTACATATCTATGCTGTTCTCTCAGCCCTTAGTGTTAAAAGCCCTGAATTTCAGCTAATTAAATAAAGAAGATGCAGTAAAATAGCTTTTTGAAACTTGTAGTTTCGGTTTCCACGCCGCCGGCGCCGCCGCCGCCGACGAAAAGTGGCCGTGCGCCGCCGCCGATGATATAGGCTTCCAGCGCTGGAGTTTGTGTTGACACGTAGCGCCGCCCTGGCGGCCCTGTTGCAATACGGGTAGTAGGACGGTAGGACGGCGATCAGCACCGCGGTCGACTGCGGGGATCGGCGCCCCAAAAAACGCTGGGACCGAAGGTACTGTTGCGTGTACAAGTGCCACACAGAAGAATGATACCGCCCAAACATAATCTTTTAATCATTCCCGTCGAGGCCGTACGAGAAACAGCGGCGGCAACGCTGGATCTGTAAAACACAACAAAACTTTTACTTAGCAAGCACGTAACAGTTTAGGTATGTACAATCGCGTTGAGAATCGCGCATTTCATTTCAATAAATTGCCACGTACACAGTTCTAAACATGCAAGCAAGAAGAAAATACTGAAAAAATCGCGTGGGCAAAGCAATTCACTTTTCGCGCACACAGTATCTTGCGAACACATGGCTCGGATACCTCTTATGCCTACCTCCAAAAAGTTCCTCAACGGGCTCCTTTCCTGACGTGTCAGGTTTAGATGACGGCCGACCCCAAGTTTGTAATCATTCTGTTGACGACGGCGAGTCGGCATCGTTTACCCAAAGTACGACCGCTGCAACATGTGTGCATTTCCACTCACTCCGGCCTTGCAAGTGCAGGTTGACGCGGACACCTCGCGCTTCGCTGTCATCTACAAAGAAAGTGAAATGAAGATTGATTAGGAGGATACTGTTCAAAACACCGCAAATAAAATCGCGAAACAAAACGGCTTCTTACCTGCGCGTTAACACGCTACGAGAGCTGTATAACTACTGGTTGTGTAAGACTGATCTGCTTTTAGTACTCATACACTGTTCGTAACACCGCGAAGAAATGCGCGATACGAAAGAGGCTCTCACCTGTGAGTTGACGAACTACAAAAACTTGAACTACCGATTATGCAAGAGTGTTCTGCTCTAAGCACTGTTCAAAACATCGAAAACAAAAGCGCGAAAACAAACGGCATCTCACCTGCGTGTTAACACGACACGAAAGCTGTAGCTGCCGATAACATAAGTGATATAATCGCTCAAATGAGCTGCCACTTCGCCAAACGGATCCTCAGTTATGTTGAGATAATCATCATTTAAAGCGGCAACATAACGTGCAGACAGCCGAATGGGTCGAGCTTTTGCATGCGCAATCCCAACAAACACTTACCTGTACTTTCCCGTCGTACGATGCTTGTTCGACTTGCGAGTGCCATTTGGCTGAAGTTCGGGAATGTGAGTTGCTACCGCACACAGTTTTCTCGACAGAGTAAACATAGTACCGTGCAGAGCTTGCGTCCTTTCGGCAGCGCACTGTCGAGAAAGCACCCTTCCGCGAACACGACACTGCCGAAGCCGTACTGCAAGAAAACCGGTGGCATCACCGCTCGTTCGCTCTCCAGTCGCAGCTCCCGATCTGTTGCCTTCGACAATGCGCATAAACTCGATGTTCTGTGCTGTAAATTTCGCAGAAAAAACGCACACGGCACAAAAGCAGACACAGCCGATAACATGTCGCGCAACGTTCCGTATGCACTTAAACGTGGCCCAGAAGCCCTGTCCTACTAGGGCTTTTTCAGCCAACTCGGTTGGGGGGCGCCACGTGTGCGTTTTCGACGCGCCATCTGGGCAGGGCTGGTTTTCTATACCCGGCGTGCGCCGACGACGCCGCCGCCGCCGACTCGGATCGACCCCCCACGCCGCCGCCGGTCGAAACCGCCACGGCGCACACCTCTATACATGGACCTCAATGGGCTGTTTCGCGCGCTCTCCGCTAGGTGGCGTATCGGCTCAAATTATTCGCGAATACTTCTCGGCGGCTGGTCGCGAGTCCGTGGCCGCGGCGCACGCGTTGAAAGTTTTGTGTTTGGCGACACTGCTGTCCCGTTTCCTATTCGAAAGGACTTCTTGATGCGGACCGTGCGGAAGTGCGTCACAGTTCCGTGTGCCGACGTGATCGAGAGCTGCGCACGCTAGGTGGCGATAGTTGCACCCGGCGGCTTGTCGTTTTTCGAGCTCTCTCAAACCGAAACTGAAACTGGTCGGTAATGAGGAGCCTGTAATTAATTATCTGTCGCGTGCTGCAGCAAACGAGGTGCCGTGTTATGACTAACAGGCCCCCAGTAACATATTGCAGCAAAAAAACGCGAGGCCAAAATCTATGTGTCAGAACCCCTTTAACATATATACCCTATAAAGTGGACGGGGGGATGACAGCCACCGTAGCTCAGTGGTAGAGCATCGGACGCGTTATTCGAAGATCGCAGGTTCGGATCCTGCCGGTGGCATGTTATCTTTTCGTCCACTTCTCTTTCTTCACATTTACATTACAATTACTTCTAATAACGTCCCCTATACTTTCCTTGGCATCATTGTCTGTTAGTTCTCATTAATAATGTGTTTAACAAAGCAAGCGAGCCCTTAAGTTCACACTCCTTTCCTTATATATATATATATATATATATATATATATATGTGTGTGTGTGTGTGTGTGTGTGTGGAGGTGTAACTGCAAAAGCAGTTACACCTCCATCTATCATTTCTGTTGAGGAACCCTGCTTAAAATTCGTATTTCGTCGTGTCGTGGCTACACGTGTGTTCACATTATTGTGTGTGTGTGTGCGTGTGTGTGTGTGTGTGTGTGTGCGTGCGTGCGTGCGTGCGTGCGCGCGCGCATGGCATAGAGGTTGCACGCGATGTTTCGAAGATCAACTCCACCATTTCCCGCAGCTCCCTCACTGACCTAACGCACGGTGACGATGCTCGGCTGCTTACCCGAAATGCGCGGGTTCGATTCCTGTTATCACTTCGTAGTGCTGTCGTCCTTCAGACGTGACCATGCCGGCACTGTAATGTCGTGGTCGTTGCTTCATCGTCACCGTACAGTTATTGTAATGCCTGTTAATGGCGGTGTTGATAGAGAGTCACGTGGAAGTACTGCGCATGCTCACGTTCGAAATTTATGAAGTGCTGGTTATTCTTGGCGCCCGTCCGGGCTTGTTGCCGTCTCTTGTCTGAAAGTTTTTTGCGTTTAATATTATCATGTATGGAGCTCGAACCCTCACGTTGTTAATGTCGTGCTGGTTTTCGTGATTAATAGAGTTAGCGCCGGAAAATCTCTGTCTACGCACGCACAGATGCACTTGGACCATGGGGTTGACGCGCTTACCAGTACAGACCGAGCTACAACGTGCGGTGTCGATGACGTACACCCACCTCAATAGTCGAAGACTGCAGCTGTCACAGATGTAAATGCAACCATGATATTCACAGGAAGTGCTGTTACCTTCTTGTGACTGATGTGAGGACCATATTTTACAGCTTTTGGCGGATCGCGTCCGCGGACAAGAGACGCGTAGAACAACAACATTCGGGTAACCGATTAACTCGAATAATCCAGCGTTCTTGCGTCGGAAAAAAAAAAAAAAAAAAAAGAAGATGGCGTGAAAGTATACATAAGGGTTTATGACGTCGTTGACATGACAGAATGACACGGACAATTTTTGCCTCAAAGACAAGACTTGCATAAGAAACGAACGTCATTCCATTTCTGTACTGATCAGTGAAAAAAAAAAATGACACTGTGAAGGCAGCCAGCAAACATTGCATTTCGCTGCAGCGCGAAAGACCCTGTTAGAAACACCTTCACGTGCTATTGGAATGGATTTATCTGTGCCTGTCATTTTTTCTTTTGTGGCCTCTCTTTCTGGGTTCTCCTATCGGGCCGCTGAAGAAGGGACGACCCAAGTGCGTCTTGGTTAATGTCTACAGCTCACCCAGAGACCAAAAAGCTGACTTTTCGCTGTTACTACACCACATATCAACCCTACTCGCGCGACGAGACAAACTAATTCTTCTCGGTGATTTCAACGCTTGGCATTCAGAGTGGGGATATAAGAGAGACACAGCAAAGGGCACCAGTCTTCTGAGGACAACACAGAAACACGACCTCCTGCTGATCACGCTGCCGGGCGTCCCCACCAGAGTAGGCAACAGCGTGGCTCGCGATACCACACCTGACCTAACATTTGTCAACGACGTAAGATGAGTCACCTGGAGCAACCTGAACGAGACGCTAGGCAGTGACCATTATATTATTAATGTAACCTGCAACACGGCAAAAGTTCGCCAATCCCTGGGGACGCGTCCAAGCTCACTGACTGGAAAAAGTACAGAGAAAAACAACAGACAGCACTTTCAACGCCAGCCTCGGCAGGAGAATGGAGCTTTTTCCTTAAAGACACATACAAAGCTACTACCAAAGAGTATCACACCACACCGGAAACTCCGGCGGTAGACAACCACCTGGCACACCTTTGGGAGGCCCGCAGAAGTCTGACAAAGCGTTGGAAGCGCCAAAGACACAACCGCAAACTACGTCGCCGGATAGCCCAATTGGCAGAAGAAGCAAACGCCTATGCCAGAGAGCTCAATAACAACAACTGGCGAAATTTCTGCGACTCCCTACGAGGCACCCTTAGCACCAAAAAGACCTGGGCTATTCTTCGTTGCATGCTAGACCCATCCAGCACGCGCACGGAAACAAATAACGTCATGAGAAAACTCATCGGAGAATACTCAGGTACGGAAGACGAGCTGATCCAACTGCTTAAGAATACCTACACTGGAGAAGCACAGACACCCTCACCTAGCCCCAGAGACTATCACGGCCAAGAAAACGGAGATCTTGATGCCCCCCATCACTTTCGCAGAACTCTACGCCGCTACTCAGACATTCAAGAAAAACACCGCACCAGGCCCCGATCAGATTACCAACGCTATGCTGAGAAATCTGAGTGATGCGACCAGGGGCGGATCCAGGGACGTCCTTTGAGGGGGGGCGGTGGTCGGGGGGGGGGTGTATTGCGCAACCCGCAGTAACCGAAGGGCAAAGGGCGAGGAGGCGAAGATACATTGGACACATTCCTTCGCTTAGGACACTACAAGAAAAAATGACTTTTCGCGCGTTTGTAAATTACAAATTCACAAAACACCACTCCTACCGCGAGAAAACGCATGAAAAAAAAAATGTGGGTAACGACGTCACCTCGAAATTGACTTAATAGATTTTGACGCCGTCTACTAGGTCATACGTAGTTGCTGCAATCGCTAAAATGAAGTATATCGTACTGCGAGGGGCATAGACATAACATACCAATTTCAGGAAGGTTAATTCAATGTTGCCAAAATACGAAAAATGCCGTTTGAAATCCCTGGCGTCACGCGTGGAGATTTCGGCGTGAGATTTAAAAATGAATCTATGACCAAATTTTCACCTCTATTAGAATAAGCATACGATGGTGAAATTAACGAGATTAAGGTTGAAGGGCAATTGCTTTAAACGCGACAGTGAGGAACCGCTGTTCGTTAGGAAGGACTCTGGTGAATCGTATTCGCACGTGCATGCAGTAAATGTTCGGAAATGGAAAATTATTACACTAAGGATTTTGCTGCAATTGCTATCGCCGGTTTCAAATATTTGGCGAACCGGCTAGAACGATCTCGATATCATTGTTACAAAAACCGTCCGAGAAACCCGAGCCGCTAATGTCACGTTGCTTCTTGTTTTGTTCAACTGAGACATTGGTATCAAGCAGTATCAAGACAGCTTCATCTAAAAAACTGCGGAAGCAGGTTCACACGATACAAATTCAGTAATGATCGACTTACGTCGCAAGGCCTACCTTGGTAAAAGTTCTTCCTCCTGATACGACGCAGGTATCTCCTTCGCCGTTTGATGTTTTGTTTAATTCTTTTCCTCGTGGAACAACAAAAAAGCTTGTCTCCTTTCGCAACATTCTTTGAGCAACCAACAGCATAGCAAGTCGACATCGCGCTGTAGCTGATGCCACCTTGCAGATGGTAAATAGCGTAGTTTCACCGGCAGGGCAAATGTTTGAGTGTGGTTCTACGTTCCATCATATGGTGTCGTTCTTCGACGAATGAAATTCACGGATACCATCGGAGGGCAGGACGGTCACGCATTATTCGCAGCTGCTCGGAGGGTAGGCGTTTAGCCGTGTCCCCACCTGGAAGACAGAAAACAGCGCCTTCTTCTCTTTCCCCAAAACCACTCATCCGAGGGTACCTTGGCGGCGACCAAGAAGCCTTTCATAAACATTGTTGGAAGTGGCACCTCAGTGTGTGTGTGTGTCTCTCTCTCTCTTTGTGGTGGTGGTGGTTGTGGTTCGAAGAAGAAAAAGGCGCCTAATCGTCGTGGCGGATGATCGAAGAAAGCCTTCGTTGGAAATGTGCAAAGGGAAGCAGAAAGGGCAAAGAGATGTGGAGCGGGAGATTCTCCTCTCCCCTTTTCACAATTGCGTGTTCTGTCTTGGAAAAAAATCAGACTTTACTTCGCAGCTCGTGAAGTCATACGACCCTTCCTGAAACAAAGCACTGGAATGCTCGAAGTCACCCCAGACATCGTCGAAGTCATCCAGACGCATGGTGACCGATCCCTGCACCTGGAGACGTAGTTCAAGAAAGGGCCGAGCGTGTCAACAGTGCAGGCCCTCTCGTCTGGATCGCTTCAGCTCAACAAAGCTGATCCCCTCTTTGTGAATATGTCGGAATAATCTTTGTTTCATGTGGCCACTGATGGTGACCTGTGTTGCTGTCTTTTGGAACAGTCTGTACGACGAATGATATTGAATGGTTTCCACATCTATTGACACTGAAAGGCAACCCGTGCCAGTACGGACTACTAACAGAGCAGGAGGCATGTGTATCTAAAAAAAGAAAGGAATGCTCCTTCCTTGCTTCTACGTAGTAGATTAGTGGTTAGGGCTTGTTGAATTTCCAGTTTTGCTAAAGTGGCCTAACGCGAAGCAAGAGGGGGAACACATCAACAAACGAAGACGAGAGCTTTCTTCCAGATTAAGCTTCTCTGTTTACTACAAACATAGTAAAAGCAGAAAGAAGAAAAAACAACACAAGGAATGCGAAAGGAAACACAAAAAGGACCCTTTCCAAACGCTGTGTGGCCGCGCTGGCGTCTTCCTGGAATGCGAGTTCCCTTTTGTGACAAGCGTTTTGTACAACTAACACATCGGCGACAGTTAAAGGGGCCCTCTAACACTCTTCAACCCTCCATTTTTTACTTGCGGGCTGCATAGAGTGAAGTATGGGCAGATTAGTGCAGCAAGAACTACAGCGACAGGAGCCCGCTGTCCGAAGTTATTCGTTTCGGAAAATTCAAAATACAAAAAAAAGAAACCTACCCTCAGCTCGAATTTCGCGGGGTCACATGACCCCATTTCACTCGCCTGTTGTGACGTATTTCGTGTGTCCAATGAAATGAGCTGAAAGCGCGTACGTAGGGGAAACTCTCAAACCATTGTTGCCTGTTCAGTCGAATGTATTGGTGACGCTGTTACCACAGCAACAAGCAACGTGGTGCCTGACCACGCCGTTTTGTTTACATGGTCGGGCAGCGACGTGAGGCTGCAGCGAGGTGAGAAATGAGCCTCCCTGACTTGTCAGAATCATAAGCGGTGAGCTCGTGTCGTCATTTCCGCCCGCAATGTTTCTGGCGAGCGCCACTACGCACTGATGCGGTCGGCAGCGATGTAGTGACTTTATTGCGTGATTAAAATACTAAATCATGTAATGTCAGCGCTTAGACCTATGCCAAAATTATCCCCAGCCATCAGTCTACACAACCCACGAGTAAAAAATGGGGGGTTGGATAGTGTTGGAGGGCCCCTTTAAGTACTTCGCAGTAAACCCCTTTTGATGCTCTGAAGGACGATTTGGAGAAAGAAGTTGCGCTGATGCCACAGGGCACCGCACCAAGTTCTTTATAGCTGGTTTGTGGCCTCCGCGATCAGCTCCGGTTTCTCAGATGAGCGCCAAAAAAAGAGAAAAAAAAAGACAAAAGACTCCGCTCGTTAAATCGGCTGGGGAGAACACGATTTAAGTATCACGCGGCTGGTTGGCGCTGTTACGACCGGCTCTGGAATTCATTAGAGAGCTTTAGCAAGTTTCGGAAATACGCTATCGTATGACGGTACTGCTTCTCCCTTTCCCGTCGTTGACCTTTTGAAGAGGGTGGCGATGCGGGCTTGTTGGTTGGTCATGCTAGAATGAGTTGAGCGCATACGAGGACACATACATAGTTGAGCGCATACGAGCGCCAGTGTGTGTATGTCTCCTTCTTCTGTCCATGTCCTCGTATGCGCTCAACTCATTCTAGTTGACCTTTTGCCGGGGAAGGCACCACAACACCACAAGAGCTTTCCCAAAAGTTGCTGTGGGGTTGTCACGCCTGATTGTTGCCTGTCAACCTACGCCGAAGGACGCAGTGTCACTGGAACGGGGAGCGGCAAAGGCACAGAGAGAAGGAAAGAAGGAACGCTACCGTATTTGCGCACCGTACGTGCCGTATTTCCGGAACTTGCTAAAACTCTCTATTATAGCAGGCGCCACTGCGCGTGAACCTGTCAGTCCCCCCAAGGATCTCCGCATGGACGGAGGAACAGAGCACCGCATTTTCCTGGAGGGTTCTTGCAGGCGTGGTAGAGCAAGCCAGGAATGCCGCCGTGGACGGGTTCGATGGAACACTACGGAGGTAACACGACGTTGCGCCGTTCGCGACGTTGACGGCGTGAGAAGGCACCGCTGGAGACGCTGTCATCGATACAGATCATGTCTTCACCTGAATGCAGGCGTTAGCCCCTGCAGGGGTTCGAGACAACAGCCGCCTTCTCCGAGGTCTTCGACTCCCCCCCCCCCCAACGCCCCCCACCCACTTGTCTTTCGCACCACGGTGTAAGAAAAATTATTTCTTACACCGTGGTCGAGTCCCACCGCACCGGAGTCCCAACAGTGCCCATAGCGCAGACTACACTGCACCGCACTATCGGCGAATCAAATGACACTAAGGCGGAATTCACCATGGCGAGCTAACGACGTAGCTGGCTTTGCACCTCACCCCCCCCCCCCCCCGCCCACGTGCGCACGCCTATGCTTCTTTGTATTGTGTCACCACTCATAAACGATTTTCAGGAGGATGCCCCCTGCCCGTGTGACATCGTTGGCATGCTCAAGCAGGAAACACATTTCAGTTCTGTCTGAAGGTGCATAATGGCACGCATGTTGTTTAGCTCGCTTTCAAAAAGGCGGGGGTTAGCCGGCTTCGCGCCAAGCAGATGGCAAGTGATGGGTGCATGTCGCCGCGAACAGCCAAGGCCGCCGCAGCGGCCTAAAAAATTTCGCGTGCCGAAAAATTCCTGTCGAGATAGTCCTGGGGAAAGGGGGCGAGGTCGGTGGCTTTGGGGGGCGGGGGGGCGATCGCCAAGTCACCCCCCCCCCCCCCCTTGGATCCGCCACTGTGTCCTGCCACTTCACGCGAAAAGCTCCTTTGGTTTACGTGCAACCAACCAACCACCACCTGCGCCACCAGTTTGTGCTAGCTGGCACGATTCGTGCGAGCGCTTTCTCCTAGCAGACCTTTTCAACGGAAAGATGGGACAGACTTGCACGGGAGTACAAAGGCTGGCGGCCTTGCCTCGACAGCGCATATTTGGGGGTCACGTACATAGACGTGCGCAGGGTTCCCCTTCAGAAGGGGGGGGGGGGGGGGCGAAGGTTCGCCGCAGCTCCGCCCTCCCTATTATGTATGTATGAGGCTAGCCTCGCACTCCCCTGCACCCCCCCCCCTACCCCACCCCGCATTAGCACGCGGTTTTGTGTGCTCACGCAGCCAACTCTGTTTTCATGAAAACTACTCTGCACTCGGCGCTCTCTGAAACCGAAACTGCGACTGGGCGCTACAAAACAGTCTACAAATACAAATAACTAACCGTCGCGCGCTCGAGCAAACGAGCTTTCTATCCTTGATAAGTGGGTCGTAGAAAAAACAAGATGCAAAATTTTTTGTGTCAATGCTCCTTTAAGCTGCCACCCCCTTTTGCTGAGGTAGCAAAGGGGTTGAGGAGATGAAATTCTTGGATAGAGAAGATTGTAGAAAAGCACGGGACTGTCTCTCGTCAAGGAGGACACCTCAACCCTCCTGTCGAGGGGTGGGGAGGAGGACTAAAGTAGCAGATGGGAAAGAGGAAAAGGAGGTGAAAGAAGTTGGAGGAAAGACAAGGGCACCATCTCGAGAATGGAGTACCCAGAACACGGACTGTCATGCCGGGGCAACTCTTCTACCTTAGAAAAACCGGCGGGTGTCCGGCGGCACTAGGAATCGAGTCCGGTAGCTCCCGCATTGGAAGCGGACGCCCAAGGCATTCGGCTTCCTCTGTGGTTTGGGCAGTGATAGCCGAGGCAACCTGGCAAAGGAGGTGGACGCAGGCAATGAAGGGAAGGGGGGATGATACAGGCTTTGGGGGGGGGGCGATCGCCCCTACCGCCCCCCCCTTGGATCCGCCACTGGATGCGACCATCCAACAGTTAACAGATTTCTTTAATGACATGGTATGGAAACCCAATGGTCGACTACCATCGGAATAGAAAACGGCGAACGTAATTCTGATACCGAAGCCGGGTAAGCCGCGCGAATTACGACAACTACGGCCCATCTCGCTCACATCATGCCTGGGCAAACTTTTCGAGCGAGTAGTCCTCAACAGATTAGAGACCTACATAGAGCAGAACGATCTGCTTCCATACACAATGTTCGGCTTCAGGAGAGGAGTATCGGCCCAAGACGTCTTCCTAATGCTAAAAGACGAAGTCCTCAACCCACCACCGGGCAGTCCGGACAGAATCTTGTTCGCACTCGATATCCAAAAAGCATTTGACACTATCTCGCACTCCACCATTCTTGAGGGGCTCGAAGACGTCGGGTGTGGAGATAGGATATATTGCTACGTGCAAGACTTCTTGAGCAACCGTACGGCCAGTGTGGGAATCGGTACGACACGCTCCCTCCCGTACGACCTACCGGGACGAGGCACCCCTCAAGGCTCGATACTATCACCGCTCCTTTTCAATGTCGGCCTACGAAAGCTGGCACTACAACTGGAGAAACACCAAGATCTCGGATGTGTCATATACGCGGATGACATCACGCTATGGGCCACCCGAGGATCGTACGGCGACCGACAAGACACCCTCCAAAAGGCCATTGACACGGTCCAGGCCTTCACAAAAGAAGCAGGCATGAAATGCGCCCCTTCCAAGTCGGCCTACCTGCAGCACATCAGACCAAAAAACACCCAGGCTAATAGAGCACCGACCCTACAACTCTTTCTCGATGGCGAACCCACCAAGAGGACACCAAACATTCGGGTTCTTGGGATGCACGTACAAGAAACGAGCAGCGCTCTGCATCGCGCTCTCCAAACTCAAGCGCACGGTACACAGCATCACCGCGCTCATCAACAGAATCGCGCGTGGCAAAGAGGGAATGACGGAGGCAGGCACCTTGCGATTGATGCACGCCTTTGTCATCAGTCGCATAACCTACGCGTTACCCTTCCAAGCCACGCGCCGCACCGAGACCGACCAGGTGGACAAATTAATTCGAATCGCGTGTAAGGCGGCGCTAGGCCTTCCTGAGAGCACCAGCACGGAGCGCCTACTGGAGCTAGGAATGCACAACACCTATGAAGAACTCGCCGCAGCCACGATCATCGCTCAGCGAGAGCGCCTGAACGCGACGCCTCAAGGACGTTGTCTGTTGAGACGCCTGCACTACCCCCCTGGCGCCGCAATTTTGCGGGGACGAGACTGAACTGCTACCACACGCACTACGAACACGGATACATGTAGATCCCATTCCACGCAACATGCACCCTACATACCACGCAAGACGAAGACAAGCCAGGGCGACAGCTCTCCTAAAGAGGCAGGACTACCCAGACACGTATTTCGCGGACGCAAGTCAATACCCGCGCACGACAACACCGAGCCCCACTTTCGTGGCGGTAGCGACAAATAGGGAATGCACGATCGCGGCTGCATCATTACGCACCTCATCCATCGCTACGGCGGAAGCCGCGGCTATCGCCCTGGCCATACGAGCCGCCGAAGCCAAGGAACAATCGGCATATATACTAACCGACTCGCAGGACGCATGTCGCCTGTACCTGCGGGGAGTTTTACCGGCCAGCGTCCTACGCATCCTGGGACCGACCCTCACACAGGACCATGGAATAACCTGGTGCCCGGTACATGCCGGACTGGACGGCAACGAACGGGTAGACCGCCTGGCTCGAGACATGACAGGCCGAGCCGCGGAACACTCCGCCCAACGAACGCCCCCCACACCCGGCACGCCACGCGAAATTCTAGAATTTCAATGGTTCGCACGACTATCCAAGGCTACTCCACATCCCAAGCTCAATAGGGGTCAGGCGAGGGACTGGCGCCGACTGCAGACCAACACATTCCCTCACTTGCACATACTACACAAGATGTACCCCGACAGACACGAAAACAAATGCCCATGGTGTGAAGACACACCAACACTCCAACACATCACATACGCATGCCAGAAGCGCCCAGCGGGCGCCGGCTCGCCGCTGGTGAAAGACACACTCGCAAACTGGTCGTGGGAGGCGCGACTCTCCGACCTGGACTTGGGAAGCCAGCTGGCAACCCTCGACCAGGCCCGGCGAGCCGCAGAAGCCAGTGGGGCCCTGGAATAGGGGCTCCACCCATATGAACCTACCATCTGTGACCATAAATAAAGTTGTTCTTCTTCTTCCAAAGCGCGTGTGTGCGTGGCTGTTTGCAACTATACATTAATGAAACCAATCGGTTGACTAGCTAATCAGTATTATTATCCTTCTGTGTCTACACCCATACATGTGTATAAAAAATGAGGATATTGCTCTATTTTATTACCTATTAGTAATAAAAAATGGAGAGAGACGCTTTTTTTTTTGTATAGATATATACATCTGATCGAGCACTAAATCTCCCATATAATTTGTAATATATTTATATTCTATAACCTCCATTATTCTAAAGTTCCATAATATTCTATAAAACCATTCAATTCTTGGCCAATTGCAAACAGCGGGTGTGCGCCACAGTTATAGGCGAACAAGAACAAGAAAAGATACACAGAGCAGAGAGAGATGTGCATAAAAGTGGGGCCCACGTCCCATACGTCACCTAGTTTGATCGGCGGCAGCCGGCATTATTGCTGTGATGATTCCCTAATAACGGCTAAAGTCATCATGTGACAGTTTCCGTGAGATTTCTTTCTCCTGTCAATGATATTCAGATAAAAGGAAAAAGTTACTCGAAGCACCTCACCGCACAATTCGGTTTGAATGAAACCTTTCACTTTTATCGTGTGCTCAACTTCTTGAAGTCATCAGACTTGCACCGGCGGTTATAGACTAATCGCGTTATTATGACTGTGAAGTGCGTGCGTGCTTTGCCTATCTATCTCTCTTTCTCCATCTTTGAAACTCCCTCATCCCTTTCCACAGTGTAGGGTAGCACACCGGTCTTCTAGACTGGTTAACATCCCTACCTTTCCTTTCTTTCCTGTTACTTCCTTTCACTATTATCATGATTTGAGAGCTGTTGGTTAGTACTAGCTAGTTGGTACTCCATACTCAACAATACTAAGTGAAAAAACTTTCTAGACAAGAGACCGTAAGAAACACGGACTGGCGCTAACTTCCAGTTTTTTTTTTTATTTCAAATGAATGGCTTTACTCACAACCAACAAATCACAAATTTCGAACATTGCTCATGTTCAAAATCGTTGGTATTCAGCGTCCGCCCTGCCTTTTTTTGTCTCGTCTGTGTTTTTAGCAATGTTTTCAAGGTTTTAGCAATGTTTTCCTCGATAGATATTTACCAACAGGCTCCCGTTCAAACTGTTTTATGTACTTCAGTTTTCCTTTTTAGGGTCATTGTCTCTGCTTTATTATAAATTTCTGCTTTGTCTTCTTTCAGTTGGTATAATGGCGCACTATAGCGCTGTTTTTGAATCTTCCTTTTTTATTTTTCTGCCTGCGGTCGAAATGAATTAAAATCGTTGTGATTAGTGGAAACCATTGTGGGATGGCACCGGCAGGTTTTTTTATCTTCGAATAAAAACTTTTCTTAGGTTCCATTCTGCAGCTCGATACCCGCCATCATCATCACCATTTTAGCCTTCCGGTGCGCAAGCTCAGGCGCGTGTTGCGCGTGCTGCTCGTGGCCAAATCGTTCCACGGCAACCGTCAGAACGTGCCTGCAAGAACAAGCGCTGTCGAAGCTCCATTTTCTTCACCAGAGACTGACCAGTGACTGGAGATGCCGACCTACGCTGCTCTCAAACGCGCCGAAAGGAGGAAGTTCAAGGCCAAGGCGAAGCTGTCTTTCGGTTCGACGAGCAGGGGTCCCAGCAACCCGCCATCCCGCGTGAAGGCGGACCTACCGGACCTGTTCACCCGTCCCGAGGTGCAGCAGAAAGGCGAGGAAGGTGTCCGTCGTTGCGACGATTCTGAAGACCGGACCAAAGGCGCAGCTCCCAACTGCTGCTCAAATCATGAGAAAGCAGAGAAAGTGGTGAGCGAAATGCGCGAATCTGAATCGTCCTTTCACAGAATCAAGCCTATGGACGGGAATGAATGGGAAGACAGCCCAAAGAAATCTACGGCCGACGAATCTACCACCGACGCAAGCGAATGTACCACAGACGCAAGCAGTTTTAACTTCGAGGGTAATAACATCACGAGTCGGGAAGCAGAGTCGGACGCCTTCGCTGACTCATATGCGGCGGATATTGCGAGGCTGCTGCGAAAAGCTCTGAAGAACGGACCGTCCCTTGAAGGAGGCCTGCTGAGCGCACTGAGCCCATCGCAGGTCCAGTATGTGGTCCATGCGTACGGTTCCTTGGCTGCCTTTATGGACCATCGCCCGGAATTCGAACTAGCCCAAGAAGGTCCCTACACACTTGTCGACTACGAAGACCTAGACGGTGAAGAATGTGACTGCAGCGGCTCATCTCATTCCCAGGTTGAGCATAGCCAGGGACGCTATTCAAGCGGCTCGAGCGATGGCGGCCACCAGTACGCGCACGACGGCGAACCGGAGCGCGAGCGTTGCAGCTCGTCGAGCAGCAGCTGCTATGAGTCAGCCGTCGAAGAGCAACCCGAAGAACATAGACTCAAGGACGCCTCTTGTCAAGTACCACTATCTTGCAACTCACGAGGTGTACAAGCGGTGCAAGAAACATCAGATGCCGAGGCACAGACAGATGAGTTGGACGCTTGTCGGTTCGTGGAGTTGCAGTCGACACTGCAAAGTCGAGACGCAGACGTCACGCAGCTGAAAGAGCGGCTCGAAAATGTCCGACAGAACCAGGTCAGCGAAGTACAGCAGCTGCGTTTGAAGACCGACCAGCTACTCCCAAGGCCTCAAGCAGCTACACCACAGTATGTGGTCAGGCTGAGGAACCGCGCTGCGACGAGGGAACAGAAGCCGATGGACAAGAACAGGACAGATGACGAGGTTAGCCCGCCACAGCCGCGGCTACCGCTGCGCCAGAGGAATCTGCTACCCCGTCTTGGACCGGAAAACAAGCTGCTGACACCTCCAGTAGAAACAAAGCACCGGCCACTGACACAGGCTGACAAGCCGTACTCGAGGTCGGAAACGCCGCTGCTTGCGCAAGAGTTGCATGAACTACCCGGCTGTCAGAAATCTGCTGATGGATGCGCAGATGTCGTATCCGTGGTGTCGAGGCAGGGAAAAACGGCGAAGAACAGTAGTGATATGCAAATATCTCAAATTGTCCGTATGGCGAAGAGGAAACAGCCGGACCTCACTGAGACTGAGATCCGAGAGACTCTACGTCATTTGCGCATCACAAAAGGTGGATTATCAGGTATGACCTTTAGCGCCATCGTGGATCTTCTGCTCGTACAACTGAAAGCCGGCCCGCGAGACGAAAGAGTGAAGGAATATGAATGCCTACCACGGAAAATTCCGCATACTACGGAAAATTCGCTCTCCATGTTGCAGCTACGTGGAGAAGTGCAAGACTGACGCAATTTTCTTGCTTTCTTTACATTTTCGTGTATATTTTGACTTCATATTTTAATGTAGTGCTGTTAATTTTTATTACCAATTTTGTTTTCATACGCAACGTTCTCGACATAAATTGTGTTTTCCCTCTGCTTTTTTGTGTCACTTTCTTTTGAAGTATACACTGCACGAACTCTGCTGCCGATGTGGTGTATATGTACAAATAATTCCAGTTTTAGCCGCGGAGCTTTTGTGGCCGTATCCGGCGATCGCGCAAAACTCTTTCCATTTGCGCAAAGCGAAGTGGAAGCATCGCGTAGCCATGCATAGTATAATATAGGAACGGGGTGGGAAAGGAAAGTGAGGGTGAGGTGCCTTCTTACGCGCGCTTCACATCCCGACAAGCTGCAGGACTTGCGTATTCTCTGCAGCAAGTGGCTATCCACACTTAATGTGTGAAATTGATATGGGTGATTCACAGCTGTGCTATTTAACTGATATTGGATGCCGATGGCCAGTTCATGACAGCAGAGATGCCAAGTTTTATATTGCAGAGAGCTTCAGGGTGAACGACGGCGAACCTAAACAACTTCCACTGTCGCCCATCTTCATAAAGGTACGAGGCCGGTCCACACATTTAAATGATCTTGGGCGTGGGTAACTGTAGAGACATCTTCCGATCAATTGCAGATAAGAACGCGTACGTAGTAGCCAATAGCAAAGGGAGAGGGAAAGGCGTGCGCGTGCGTGTGTGTGTGTACTTTTACTCAATTATGGTTTCTCGCGCTTTTTTAAGTTCTAAGCGGGCCACACCACCTACCCAATAACCACTTTATAGCTTTTCAACGGTGACATGGATAACCTACTTTTTAAATGCGAATGCATTTCATAGTCGGGCTATGTCAGGCATCCGGCGTTGGCGTTGTGCGGCGTTGGCGTTGTCCGCGGAGGAGGAGGAGGAGGAGGATAGGTTGAGGAGGTGTGCGCGCCGGCAGGTGTTAGATGGGAAGCATCTTATGGCGAAGCTTAATCCGGTGGTGGTGGTGTACGGCGTGACCGCCCTTACTGCGCATGCGCAAACCCTTTCAAAAAAAAATAAAGATAAAAAACCTCCTCTCTCCCTCTCTCTCCCCTAGGCATCCCTCCCCGCGGCAACCACACCCTCACTGCGCATGCGCCTCCCCTCCTCTCTCCCCTGCTACGCTCCCCCCCTCTCTCCTCTAGGCATCCCTGCCCGCGCCGTCCACACTCCCACTGCGCATGCGCGTCCACCTCTCTTCTTCTCTCCTACGCTCCCCCCCTCTCTTCTCTAGGCATCTCTGCCCGCAGCGTCCACACTCCCACTGCGCATGCGCACCCCACCTCTCTCTCCTCTCCTACGCTCCCCCCCTCTCCCTCTCTCGCCTGGCTACGCCGACACAGGCAGCGTCTGCTAGCGAGTTTCTTGGTTGAAAAAACCGACTGCTCGCGCTGCACAACCGTTCACTGGCCACCCCATATATATGGCAATGAATCTTGACCTCCAAGGTGGTGCCGGTGGGAGATTTCTCCTGTGCGTTGTTGAACAATAAAAATTCGCAGCGTGCGCGTTAACTAAAAGCGGTCTGCGGCGGAGCTCGGCGGAGCTATATATGAAAAAAAATTAAAAAAATAAATAAAAAAGTTAAAAAAAACAAGAAAAAGCAAAAAAAAAAAAGGCGCTGCGCCGTGCTCCCGACCGGGCTGCAGAAATTAGGCGCCTTTTCCTTCTTCAAACCACAACCACCATATATAAATGGAGTGAAGCGCGCGCGAAATGCATTCGCATTTCCTCACGATTCCCTTCGGAGAGGTGGGGGGCTTTTTTTTTGACTGTTGCACGGTGCTACAAAAACTGACTTCAAAAACTGATTTTGGGGGGGGGGTCACGAATATTAACAACCCAGAGGCAGGCCCGTAGCCAGGAATTTTCTTCAAGGGGGGGGGGGGGGGTGCACTTGCTGAAAGCCTTGACTATTTACCCTCTCGCAATACCCTCTCCATAACAATTTCGGGGGGCGAAGATGGGGGGGGGGGGGGGGCTCGGGCCCTAATCCTCACCCCCCTGGCTACGAGCCTGCCCAGAGGAGATTATGGCGGCGCCCAGGCAGCCTACGTTAGACGAGGTGCCAAGAACTCCACGAGGGTCTACTTCTTTTAGATGTGAAGCATCTTATGGCGGAGCTTAATCCGGTGTGCGGCGTGGCCTCCCTTACTGCGCATGCGCAAACCCTTTAAAAAAAAGAAATAAAAAAGCCTCCTTTCCCCCTCTCTCTCCTCTAGGCATCCCTCCCCGCGGCAACCACACCCTCACTGCGCATGCGCCTCCCCTCCTCTCTCCCCTCTAGGCATCCCCTGCCCGCGGCGTCCACACTCCCACTGCGCATGTGCGTCCCCCCCCTCTCTCTCCTACGCTTCCCCCTCTCTCCTCTAGGCATCCCTGCCCGCGGCGTCCACACTCCAACTGCGCATACGCGTCCCCTCCTCTCTCGCCTCGCGACGCCGACGCAGGCAGCGTCTGCTAGCGAGTTTCTTGGTTGAAAAAACCGACTGCTCGCGCTGCACAACCGTTCACTGGCCACTCCGTCTATATGGCGATGGATTTCGACCTGAAAGGTGGTGCCGGTGGGAGATTTCTCCTGTGCGTCGTTGAACAATAAAAATTCGCAGCGTGCGCGTTAACTAAAAGCGGACTGCGGGTCTCTCTGTCCAGTCGGAGTCTTCTGTCTCTCATTGCCCATTAGCAGCGATTGACATGTTCCAGTAGGAAACACCGCTCCATCACTGCGTGCTTTGCGCCTCCCCACTTTTCTCTCCTGCGCAACGCTGCGATGAACGCCAGCGTCAACGCCGCCGCCAGTGTAAGCGTTAGCGCCCGCTGCTTCACATCTACACATGGTTCCCTTTAGCGGGAGATGGTGTAATTTTTTTCAATGTATCTCTAATAAATGACACTGATAGCTAGTTTGCCCGATCATATCCTCTGCAGCTGTAACTCCATTCACACATCACGTTCGTTCGTCGTCCATTATTTATACGGCAGCTTTCTTGACGTCAACGTGCGGTCGATTATACACGCATTCTTCGATGGCGCAAAATGCGGTGGCACAAAATGAACATGCCCTTTATTCACGCTACGTCCAGGGCGTAGGCAGAATTTTTTTCGGGTGGGGGGGGGGGGGGGCACCACTTTGATCTGAAGTGGGGGCCGGGCAGGCAGGTGTGGTCGAGTGTCTCATTTTGTGCTCTGTATGCTATGGTGAAAAATAATATCGGGGGGCCCCACGGGCCCGGTGTGCCACCCCCTGGCTACGCCACTGCGCTACGTTGGCGTTACGGTTAATACATTATAGGCGGCAAAAATCCCGTGCATTGTGACGAGAAGGGGGGGCAGCTTCCTATAACCTAGTTTAAAAAATATCCAACGCGTCACGTATCGATTCTGGTACCATTTATCTGACACATTTCAGAGAAGCCTTACTTTGCGCGTTTCCAGTAAAAGCCAGCCACCCTGCTCTTAATTCTGCTGCGATGACGTGCAACACGGCCGATTTTCAGGCTGCGAATTCGCTCGCAGCGAATAAACTTGGAGGACGCTTGAGCTTCGCTTTCAAGAGTAGAACGCGATAGCGTAATCGGGCCCCGTGCGCATCGCATTCTCAGTTTCTAGAATGGCTTCGGTTTTTGCAGGATGCTTCAACCATGAAAAACGCCAGGCCTGTGCGGAAGGCGCAGCACAGCCACAGCGAAAGCTGGAAGAGCGGCCTTTCTAGAGCTCTTTTAAACACTCTTGGGGCAACTACCACAAGCACACTTGCATGGTACCCACTACGCCATCAATCACCATAATTTTTGTGTAGTATGGAAGCGTCCACTATGCCATTATTCGTCGGAGAAGCGTACACTCTAAGAAAAAAAAGGACTAAAAGGGGTAGGGAGGTTAGTCCTTTTTGGGGATCAACTGATTTGACACAACCAATAGTCCTTTTGGGGATGAACTGCAAGGGGATAAACAGTTAGTCCTTGAAGGATTAACTGCAAGGAGACTAAGGGTTGCTCCTGTGAGGACTAATGGTTACTCCTGTAAGGACTAACAGTTGCTTTTCGAAAATGGTCCCTGACAGAGCAAATGTTACTCTCATAAGGACTAACTGTTGACCCTCAGAGATGATCCTTGGGAGAGCAAATGTTACTCTCATGAGGACAAACTGTGGATCCCGTGAAATCATCCCTGGGAGAGTGAATGTTATTCCTTCCGGATAAATTGTTAATCCATTTGAACAATTTGTGAAGGCACTAACGAGTAATCCGCTAATGATTTACCTGTGAATGACCTGGCCATCTTCACCAGACTGACATGATTGCTTAGGTCATCTGCGCTTTACTCAGCACTATGCATCCATGTATGTGTGTAGGAACGAATAATTCGAGATCAATTCAGGGCTAGAAACATTTATTTTCCCCAAAGAGTGCGCCATGCGCACCAGCGGTACTGGCCGTCGGCTGCTGTTCACCTTGATGAAGCGGCACTGCAGGTCAGACGACCGGTGAGTCTTGCTCGCCCAGTTGAAGGCCCAGTGCTGCGTCCATGTCGCTTTTCGTCCTTCTTCGTTTGTGCGCTAAAAAAATGAAACATTAATTACTAACATGCCCAAGCATACGTTCTTGCAGTAGAAGACCTCCTGACACCCAACTGTACTGCAGTCTAGTAGGAATACCCACATCATCTTCGTTGATACGGAGAAGGATGTCAAGAAAAAAATTACAAGCAATTCAACTTAGTGTCAATTGTTTACTAGCAATTTACCAGGTGTATGCAGTCGCCGACCATATTTCTGCCTTGATCAAGTTTGTCAGGGCGCATCTTTCGAAACAGCAGTTTCCCTGCGGATCGTTGCTTACCTCTGCGATCTCAAAATGAGATCGTCATCTCGTTCATACTTGTAACTACGAAAAGAAGATCAAGTAAAATCCCCTCGAACGCGCGAGTCGAAGCCGCACTTCTGAGGCAGAAAAACGCGCTGCAGAACTATCGGCTATTTCAATAGACAGGCGAAGCATCCAGCCCTTAGAAAAACGCCTACATAAAATTAATTAACGCATTGAGTTTTGTCCACACAACGTACTGTCTTTAAATTAAGCTTTCATTCACTTTTTCTACTGAGTGTAACAAGTCTATTGGAAACGCTTTTTGTTATAAAAATAAAATAGCTAGAAGAGCACGGCTTGATCCCGTAAGCCCCAATGATTACGCAATCGCAGGCTCATACAACATGCTAAAACATGCCGCGCACAATGCTTTTTCAGCTTTCATATTCTTTATAATGGAATGTGCAAAGGCGATGAAAATGAAAAACTTACCTTGATAATTAACAAAGGCACGAGGTTTGCAGAGCCAGCTAATCCACAAAATGGTGATCACACTTCAAGGTGACGGCGTCCATTCTTGAAGCTTTGCAGAAAAAGAGGCTTACACGTAAGCTGGGGTGTCCATTTCTCCGCAGGAATGTTCCGGTGTTGAGTCTATTGAACAGCCGTTCCACAGAAACACACTTGCATGCGCGTCCACAATTGCAGCACATGCAGCGAAGTATGCTTTTCACAGCTACATTGATAGTCTGAGTAGATAGCGGCACTCGCGTTCCACGAAATTAGAGCAAGAAAGATCACAAGTGATGAACACGAACCGCACTCGTGACTGCAGTGAGCGATTCTGAAGAAGAAAGTGCGGCGCGGATGGATACACAATATACGCGCTGAAATGTCTGTCACACTTGCACGGTTGTCCCCGCTAGTGAATATTTTGTAGCTTATTGGTGAACTAAGTTTCAAGTCCTCATAACTGGCGGTGCAGCATTAACACCCTACAAATTAATATTTTCTCGCGTTTTTTTTCTAGATCGCAACAGTAAGCGGGCCGACGAGCCTTGTCATCAGTACAGTAAACCTTTGAACATGCATTCGCCGCATTCCTACCCCTTCAGCATCCCGCCGCGTGCAACCAGCACCCCGAAAAAGTAGAAAGGCGAGTTTCGGAACAATAGGGTGCACCTGACCGAGAGCCATGACCTTTCAAAGGCTGCTGAGCCGCTCCCAAAAAGGGCTGCAGAGAAAGCGTCTTTTCTTCCTTTCAACCTCTACCCGAGGGAGCAAGTGAGCCATTCGTCCTCCCGTTAGTCCTCCAAAGTTACACACGACACGCCCTTCACCGCAGTTGGTCCTCTGGTGGACTAACGACACGACTTGAGGACTAAAGTTGACGTTACTCCCCCCCTCGAGCTGGTTTTTTTCTTAGAGTGTAGTACCCGCGACACACTTGCAAGGCATTATGTGCACTTTGTTGATGCTGTGGCTGACGATGATGAAGAATTACGTCTGGGGGCTTTTTTAACGGGTTGGAGCATCCAACGACCCACTCGTTACGGTTCTAGAACGCCCTATTACACATGTTAAATCGATTACCTAACCGACATGAAGCCTCCATAGGATCAGTTTGCAACGGTGTTTCAAGAACCGGCATAGCTCAGGGTGGATTAGTTGATTTATATCTATGGCAAATAGTTTCACGGTTCTACTTTTTTCGCAACAGTTCCCATCCCATTATTCGATCATTCATGCAGATTACATCTGTTAATGCCTTACCTGACTTGATTGTTTTTTCCGATTTCTCTATGCGCCCGTGTTTGTGGGGATTTATGCAGGAAGTTTTCATCGCTGTTCGGTTCCTCAAGGTCCGGTTTTCCATAGAATACTTATACACAGTATCACGCAGGAGAATTATATACAAGGACTTGTTATCCATGCTTTTCCCGCCTCCGCTTTTTTCGCTCAGTATATTCCGACCTTCCAGGGCATGATGTATTAAAACGAGTTCGGACAATGTATATTTCTCCTGATACAAAAACCTTCTTTTACAAACCCCGTACTGATACACTGCCGGTGAAATCATGGTTGCAGAGGAAAGGTATTTTTGTTTCTTCAGTTAACTGTCGTCTCTTCGATGTACCAGAGACAGCAGAACACTGTTTTATTAGCTGCAAAGATGCCATTCTATTTTGGGACATCCTTCAACGAACTGTTAAAAATATTTTAACATTAATTCACATACTATATATGTTACCTTCTCCCCACGTTTCTTGATGAAGTGCCCTTTGACATGTCTTTCCTTATGGGACTGCACAGTCTTTGGAAAACGCGCATGCAAGACCGTAATGCAGGGGTGCTATTCTGGACACTGTCAAATTCCGCCATGTTGTCAAATTCCGCCATTAGCCTTATTTGATTGGTCACGCGAGGTCGTTCGTGTTGTGGCGCTGTAATAGCGTTACGACACAGGAATTCGCGATGACGTAACGTGAGAAAAAAAAGTTGTTTTTTTGCGAAGTAGCCCTTCACCGTGCTCTACCATGTATAAAGAAAGGTTTGGACTGAATAACGAAACCGAAATATGGTACTAAGGTGCGCGTACGATGAAATTTCGGTTTGTCGAAACTACTGCTCGCTTGATGAAGAACCGCCATGTCTGTAACATGATTGGACATTGAACTCATGGTGGTCGTTGCGTCACAGGGCCTCACTCTTTGGAGCGTCAAAATGACGTTGCGTGACGTTGCATACCGCCATATTTGCAGATTAAAATGTGAGAACGACGAAGTGCCTCAAATTGGCCGCCATATTGTTGTAAATTGAGTTGCTTGCGGTTGCTCGTTCGATGTGTCGCCTCCCATACGTATGAGTAGATGTCATTCCGTAAATTACTTTGCTAGCATGTTTCGGTTAATAGTATCACAAAGTAGTGTATGTAAAGTTTGCTTGTAAAAATAAAAGCTTGTTACTTCATTTGACTTGTTCGATGTTGTGGTTCTCGCCGCAAGAGAACGCTTCATATGCGGCAGAAAATGGCGCTGTCCTTCGTCGTGCGGTAGTTGGAGGTGCAGGAGCGAAAGTAATTCCGCGATAAGCGCGATACATTTGCAATGCCCGATGAATCGTTTCGACTGCGGTGCCGGCTGACGACAAGCATGGTGCGATGACTGCGCGGGAAGCTTCGCCAGGACCTGGAGAGGCGGCGTACGGGCACGAAGAACAGCCCCGACCATTGATCTGCAAGTGCTTTGCGCCCTTCGCTTCATCGCCACTGGCATTTACCACGGCGTGATCGCAAATGACGAGGACGTGGCGACGAGCCTGTCCAGTGCGAGTCGCACGATTAATGCTGTCGGGGAAGCGATCGTCGAGCGCGTCGGCGTTATGTGGATCACCTTCCCTGCCAGCGCGGAGGAGCCGGCCGCGGCGAAGGAAGGCTTCGTCCACATGGATTCAAGGTCTCAAGGCTGCCTACTTTTCCAGAAACGACTTTTACACCCTCAACGTCATAGTGGTGAGGACCAATTTCATCTTATTTAAAGTTCTGCATGCAGTTAGTAGAGAATGCGAAGGAGGCACTTGCAAGACAGCTTTTGGCCACTTTCCCATTTTTTAACGACATTTTCCGTGGCTCGAACTTCAGTGATAGTAAGGAACGCAGTATTCGCGGTAAACAAAGTTTAGGTCACTATTTAGCTTCGATAGAAGTGACTTGATGACACACACAAAAAAAAGGTTCATCGTGCTTCATACTTGATCGCGGTACATGCCTTGTATTGAAGAGATTTAATCCATGAAAGGAAACCAGACGTACTGGGTGCGCCCCAATTTCACAAACATTGATATGCAGACAAGCAGTAACTGCCACGTATGAAATGAGAGATAGAGCTGTCGAAGCTGCGCTTCAAAATCAAATGTAGAGAAATAAGTTCGCTGCACCACTGAATTACGGTTGTACTGCGTGTGGCTGGCTGTATTGCTATTGCCAACTTTCTTCCACTGCACACAACACTTTGCAGGTATCTGACCAACGTTGCGGAACACTGCTTTCGTACCTTGAGTTTGTACAAGACATCTTTGCGTGGAGGGCATCTGCTTTGAGCCGGTGCTTAGGCAGTGGACGCCGTGGTAGTTGATAGGTATGCAAGCTTGAGAATGCGTGTATGGTGTTTAATGTAGCAAAGGCATTAGTCATGGTTCTTTTATTACTTGCTGCATGGTTCCCAACTTTTCAGGTTTGTTTTATCCTCTGAATTTCTGCCCCATATGTTAGTACTGGCAGCATACCCCAGTTGTACACTATCTTCTCTGGTAGTGCCATTGTTCCCTTGATTGAAAAATCTCTCGGCCACATATCTTACAAAACAAATCGTACTGAGAGCCCAGGCAGCACACAATAATCCATCTCTTTCTCAATGTATAATTGCAACTTGTCTTTCTGTGGTCATGGGAAAGACTGCTAGTGCAATAGAAAAGTCAAGCATGAAAGAAACTTCCATGACGACATCGTGTGATCCTTTATTACAAAGTGGTGAAATAGTATAAATAGTAAACATGTCACGATACAGAAATGAAACGCTACATTCAGAGGCTGTGTTGATTAAAAGAATGGATGAAATTGAACTGCCTTAAATGTGCATTCACAGAAACAAATCATATGTATATAGAGGACAGCTTCTATGAAAAAAGAAATACAAATAAGCAAGCACATCCTAGTGCTATACAGAAATAAAATGAATTAACTGGCTTGACTCAAAGGTAATGCAGTCATGGTTCATAAAAATAACTAAAAACAATCCGAACCATTGCAAAAGAAATCTGCAGTCACTTTATATTTACAGCATAAGCACAACAAAACAAAGGGAAACCAAGCCTTGAGTGCACTGCCCGCCTGCGGCCACCCCCCCACAAATCAGTCCTCTTCAAACAAATGAAACCACTACACCTTCTTCACCAAAGTCACTCGCCCCACCTGGTCTATGAAAAAAGTTAAAGGTTGCACTTCAGCATCTTCATTGTCCTGCCCCCTGATGAAGGAATCGAGCTGATTGTAAACCATTTGGAAATAAACCCATTTTTTTCATTGGAGCCTTTGAAAGCTGTAATTAGCTAACCCAACCAGACAATCAATTTTGTGAATATGTCTATCTGCAGAAAAATGAAAAGGCACTACATATCGCTGACACAGTACCTTTTAAAAGAAGTGAGAGAAGTATGGTACATATTCAAGTGTATATTTATATTATGCTAATCTGAACACTGTCCTGCGCAGGACTCGGTGCATAAGCTCTGCAAACTTGGCTGCTTGTCCCCAACCCTGGAGTACATCCTGCGAGATCCCCTCCTGCCCGATTCAACCACACCCAATAATCACTGTGATGCGTCGCGGAACAGTGCGTTGGAGTCCTCACGGCCCACTTTCGGTGCGTGCAGAGGTACAGAGCACTACTATGGTCCACTCTACACGTCAAAGATCGTCGCATTTTGCGTGGTGCTTCACAACCTCGGTGTTCGGCAGCTGCTGTCCGAGCCAGACAACATTCCTGGCACTGATCCCGAATGAGAAGATGCGGACCTTTACAGCAACAGCGACGATCCGGCATCAGTAGGCGGGACCACCTTCTGCAGCGGTTCACAGCTGGGCACCCCTGCATGTGACAGGATTATATTCCTGCGAGATCTGTGCATAAACATGAAACACAAGAAGCGTTTTTTTTTTCTCAAAGCAAAGTAACCACTTGCATTGTGTTCGATCCTGTGCCTATCACCTGTACTTGTGTTCAGCAGGAATTGTAGACTGAAAAAAGCTGCTTCCTTGTTCACGGCAAGGTGGCCGCTTGCCTTGTGTTTCGTCTGATACCTATCACATCTACGTGTGTTCTTGCAGAAATTGTATTCGGACAAAAGCTTCGTTGTGTCTTTCGTTGAGAGCATGCTAATTGTACCAAGCAGTTAAGCAAAAACATGCTCATCTCTGGCAAATCATCGTAGGACTAGTTTCTTGAGGCCATAGTAACTCTGAAAAAAGCCCGCATTGTTTTATACCGGTGCATGCAACCTTGAACTTCATTCCAAAGCGTTGTTTTCAGCACTTTATTCACTATGCGAACCCAGTGAAAGACTTTCCATTACATATGATGGCTGTACGAATCTCACAGGTGCTGCTCAAAAAGCTCTTATTCATTTAGTAGCCACTCCAACATGCAAGAGCACAAGCTTGCTCCTGTTGGAAGTCTATGTAAATATTTAGAGTGCAGAAAACGAACCAGTACAGAAAGGGGTAACGCGGACAGAGTGCTGTGGCATTCCTTTCTGTCCTGGTTTCTCTTGTGCACTAAAAAAGTTTACATGCAAAAGTAATGTGTAATATTTTATAATATGCTGCGAGGCAATTTAGTTTCTTCTGTAATGATTTTCGAAGTGCTTTGACGAAATCGCCTGGATTTTTTTATAGCTCTTGAACAACAATATTATGGTCCATCTTTGCAATAATAAAAAGCCGTCAAGTTGTCTCATTGTTAACATCATTGTCTCATCATTCACTGCTGCCAACAACAAAGGATGCATCTAATATTGTGCCAGCCAGTTTTGAAACAAGTACATGTACAAAAGAGACCTTTCTTTTGCATGCAGTTTGTACATTTCTTAGTGCTACCAGTGCAAAGTAACATCAAGTGCGTAAAATAAAATCCATTTTCTTTATCTGAGGCCGTTATACACTTCTTATTCGTGCGTTGTAAGCAAGATTCACCTCAAGACCATACCTTTCAGATTGAATTGATCGTGCGTTACATGAGGTCCTGAAACTTATCTGTTATTGCACGTACGTCTGTATATTTACACGATTGTAATTTATTTTGCAGTAGTCCGTAAGCATCCTCATCAAAACATATAACACCATCTCAATGATTACGACAGTTCAGGATCATAGTTCCCGCATCGTAGACATAAATCGTAGACACTCGCTGTAGGGCTAGTTGGCACATTACTTCAAATTAACTGGGCACTGAAACGCCGCCACAACAAAAAAGACAGAAGAAACAGAAGGGGCATTATCAATACTTGCAATGCTGTGCAGCTCCTTATCTCTTCACTATAGGTAGCGTCTTTGGACGCCACAGGCCTTGGGAACACGGAGCCGACGTGCACAACTGTAATGATGCCGGCGTCGCCAAATCAAACGCATCTCCGCCTGTTCTCCTGCAATAAGCACGTGCATAGCTCAAACGTCAAGACCACCCAATTGAAACGAAAGCTTACATGATTGCGCTGCGATTCCCCACCTCCGGGATCACGCTGCCACCACTTTCCTTCACCGGCGACAGCCTTCTGCTGGGGCCCAGTCGGTAAAGGCGCTCTGTCAGCGTCTGTCACAGCTCCCGTCGTACCAGCGGCAGCAAGTCGCCCTCCAATTATGGAGACGATCAGTAATAAAATCCAACATCGTGGCCCACTGTTCGGCGCTCAGTCAATGCCGCAACAAACAAAACACCCCACAAAATAACGATGCACGCAGTGTCGACGCTGACTTGACTGGTTCACTTAGTGGCTCGAAAAGTTGCTATGGCTGCGCTAAGTCGTCTGCTTTACGACATTAAAGCCACACGCTTCACTTTCGTTTTATTTTCTTGTGGTTGCATTTTCAATTAAAGAGACAAAGTGGTGCTTAATTGTACGTTTCTTTGTATTTCATGACGCCTTTACGTCACGTTTCGCAAGCAGTTTATGCGTTTGCGTCACCATTGTGTACACGTCATGCCTACGTCAAATTTGACAGAAAATGGCGGAAGTCCAGAATAGCACCCCAGAACCAACCACTGCTTCAAGTATGCATTTCATGCGTTTGGCTCTCCATCTAAAGGACATTTACGAAGACATTGAAATCAGACGAGACTGGCATCCCATCTTGATGAGGTGCCCATCGTTACCAGGCTCCCTGTGTGACAAGCTTTGAAGAACTTTTGCCATTTCTCTAGACTTGCACTATATATATATATATATATATATATATATATATATATATATATATATATATATATATATATATATATATATATATATATATATATATGTAAGCCTATGAATGCTTGTGCAGTGTTTGTGCGATTATTGTCGCTGAGTGAATGCATCACTACTTCGTAGCTTTTGTGATAATTTCAAATACGCATTATAATACATACCACAACAGAAAAGAAAGCAGCATAGCTCAGTGGTAGAATACTGGGCTGTCACGCAGGAGGCGCCGGTTCGAATCCCATTTTATCCTCGGTATTTTTTATTTATTTCGTTTTTTTCTTCTTATTTCGCGCGATAGTGGTTACGGACACCGGCGGCGGCGGACAACTACGGCACGAGAATGGGCCCTTGTTGTGATCTCATAACCGCTTTCGCTGTAAAACTAGTTGAACGGCGATGTGTCACTGAAGGCGGGTATGTGCCAAGCCGCATAGCCATGCATAGTTGAGTATAGCAAGGGAGTGGAAACGGGAAGCGAGGGTGAGGAGAAGGGATGTGGGGATGACCAGGAAGGAAAGGTGGAAGGTATAGGGTGAAGCATGACATAATATTCTTGTATAGTATAGTTTATAATTTGTGACAAGCAGCTCCTAGCACAGTATAGCTATTCATAATACGGTATGGCAAGGGGGTGGGAAATGGAAGTGAGGGAGAGGAAGAGTGTGTTGAGGGTGACGAGGAAGGAAAGGTGGGGACAGGGCATAACATGTCATAGCCTTGTATAGTATAGTTTAGTAAGTGCCAAGCAGCTCCTAGCATAGCATGGCCATGCATGGTATGGTATAGCAAGGGTGTGGGAGAGGGAAGTGAGGGAGAGCAAGGCTGATGTAAGTGTGACGAGGAAGAAAAGATGGAGGGCAGTGGGTAAAGCATGGCGCAGACTTTATAGTATACTTTAGCGAGAGGATGTGAAAGGAGAGTGAGGGTGAGGAGGACCAATGTCAGCTTGAGGAGGACGAAAAGGAGAAGGTGAGAAAATATACCATAGCACAACCATGCACAGTATAGAATAGACCTTTTTCAAGCATACGAGCGCCGCCAACGGGCGCTCAAGCACTCATGGGAAAAGTGTGTACGCCGCAGCAGCAGCCGCGACGAGCGCGCGGGCCTCACGGTATTGCTTTCCGCCCGCGCTGGGCCAGCACTTCTCAGATAAAGCGAATTCGGCAAGGTGCAAAATATTACTGCGTAATTCAATCGTGAACTTTAGTGTTCAGCTACGACGGCCTCTCTACGATTTCCATCTGACCCACTGTTGAACCAGTTGAGCGGTCCAGAAGCTTCACTTAATTTTTTTGCCCTAGTACATCTTACGGCATAAATGGCATAAATAAAGATACAATTACATTGCTCATGAAATGCAGGAGCCGTCTATAATTCGCGGATGCATTTGGAATGTACCTGATTGACATTATCGAGGAGTAGAATGTGAGGTTCTGATATATAAAGAGTACGCCACAGAAAGTATAGTCGGCATTAGGTAAAATAACATACTAGACAGCCTGCGCGTCGCTCGCGTTATAGGTAACAATCGATAAGTGCCCACCAACCTTCGTTGGTCTAACTACAGGTTGGAAAAGAAATACTACACAGACCACAAGCGCTCATTCACAAGTGAAAATTTATTGCACGTGTGAAAAACATGCATACTAAAACGAGGGTGCGTCGCGCATGTTATAGAGAGGCACAAAAATGCAAACAACCAAGGGGCGCGTTTACAGTCGATTAATAAAGTTGAATTCCTTATCTTAATTGTAACAGAGACTTACACAAAGTGCGGCGTTCTTTATGACATGATATGCCCCCGAGATTTCTCGCGTGGTCTGATTGAGTGACGGTACAAAACTGCTGGGCTTTACAGCGCAGGTGAGCTTTTCAGGATTATATTTGCATGACTGACAATGAGAGGCGAGATGAGACGGCTTCATTCGATGAATTTCCATGCTGTCTGAGGCGCGCGTTAATGTATCGACCAGTCAGGCCGGTGCACATGTGAGCGCAATAAGGAGGAATTCAGTTAACAACTCGCACACAACAATTTACAAAACATTTGGCACGCCTCTGAGCACTTTTTTTTTTTTGCCCACTACCGCGTCCACTACAGATTCTGCGAAATCTTGTGCACTACGGAACAAATGCGCCTGAGCTTATTTGGTGCGGAGAACACAACCCTCACGCCATATTGCCTCGCTACATTTGACAGGCCATGTTACTTACCATGCACGTATGTAATATTCCCCGAAATATTCCCAGTTTCTATATTTTTCAAGGGTGGAGGACGTCCGTATTTATATTTCTTTGCAATACGAATAAGCTTTTCGGCAACCGATGCAATGATGCGCAAGATACCACGCCTCCTTGTGGCGATCGATTTGCAGCTGGGAACTACTGCTCAGCTTATGTGCGCTTTTTTCCAATACCGTGCGTAAGGAATGACACAATTCCTTGTTTAATAATATTCGAATGCGCCGACGCGAAATTGAACCCCGTTTCGCTGAAGACGGACTACGTAAGTACGCTGCCAGCAAACATGCTCCGCGATAAGCATGTACCAAGAAACTGCAAATTATAAGAGCAAGGCACCTCGCAAGTGGATTCTAGTCCCATGCCGTGTGTGCACTTCTTTGTATAGCGCGTGACTTGTCAATTAAAATCAAATAATCATCTGTACACGCAGCGGAATATTGTAACCGCTCTCTGCAGTTTGGAATCAACAGCTCGATCGTAAGCCACTTTGCGGTTTGTGAACAAGTGCTCGTTGAATAAACATAAATTCGGTGTTCCAGCTCACGTCGCTCACGACAGTACGTTTTGACAACATTTATCGGCACGCGATAACTCGCATGCCGCTTCACTGCTACATCCGATATACATCCGCTCGGTAATACTGACCGCCTTATTCCTTTACAATTCATGCGTACATGCAGATGCGTTCGGACATGTGTAGTATTTATAATTTAGTAACAGTCAACAAGCGGCGACGCGTTCTTTTCGTCAAATGCTCCCACGGCGAGCAGCGGGCGACCGGACAGCCGGCTCGCTCGGCGTACACACATTTCCCATAGTGCTCTGCGCGCCCGCGGGGCGTTCTGGGATAGCTTGAAAAAGTTCTATAGCGAGGGATGAGAAAGAGAAGTGAAGGTGAGGAGGAGAGATGTGAGGGTTAGGTGGAGGGAAGAGTAATATATAGAAAGATACGAAGAGAGAAAGGAAGATGAAGGAAACAAGAAATAAGTTGTAGAAAGAGATAAAGAAAGAAAGAAACACGAAAGAAAGAAGATGAAGAAGGAAGTCAATTGCGTTCTGCAGGTGGTGGCTCTTGCTATCTCCACATTGAACAGGCTTGGAAGTGGCCTTAAGGTTTTCTTTAGAAGCTTTAACGGTAGTGTTGCTGTAGAAAGCTTAATTTTAAAGTATGTTTCCATTTCTTTGTACGTATGACTCTTTCGAAACTCCTAACACCTACTTAGATATACTTGTTGG
>JALIZH010011500.1:0-97189 GCA_030522465.1 Rhipicephalus appendiculatus
TCGGAGTACAATGACTAGCGTTCTTATACGGGGATAGCTTAATTGCGGAAAGCGCCTGCGTTCTTTCTTTTACCGCAACTATACGTTTTCACAAATGCTGAACGCGCCGACTCCTTGCGCCAGATGAGCCTCGCGACAAGCGATGTTTGAGAAGTTTGCAAATGAACTTGTAAAGCAGACAATAACGAACTTGTGGAGGCCAATTATAAACTGCGGGAGTTCTCTTTTCTGCATATAGCACGTGTAGATATATTCCCTACGGAAGTTACAAGCTTTCGACGCTCTATTCTCCAGCTTCCTGTCCAGTCTCATCTCTTCCACCGTCCATTTACCTAGCACAGTGGGACAAAATTGAAGGACACTTTGTACATTCCAAAGTGTGTTCGGCGAAAGTGTGTGGCCATTCCACTGACTATGCCATGTCTTTTATCTGTTACACTCTCAGTGGGATAACACACAAACCGAGTGTGTGTGCGTTTTCTTTTTTTAATTTTTTACCGATAATTTCAGCGAGACGCGAGGCAGACGGACAGACGGACGGACGGACGGATGACGGACGGACGACGGACGGACAGACAGACGGACGGACGGACGAGCGGTAGGACGGACAGACGGACGGACGGACAGACGGATGGACGGACACCGGACGGACGGACAGACGGACGGACAGACGGACGGACAGACGGACGGACACCGGACGGACAGACGGACGGACACCGGACGGACACCGGACTGACGTGAGCATGAGACATTAAAGGCTTTCGCCTTAAAATGCGGCGCCGAACGCCGGTCTTCTAGGTTGCGTAGAAATTCGGGTTCTCAAGGTGGAAGGTAACGCGACAGCCACTTTATAGAAACCACATGGCCACCACTTTCAGGCGTCGCGAGTATGTACTCTTACAGCCCATGCACAGCCGCGCAAACGAAAGGTTCGTGGCGATTGTCTGCGATGCCACGCTTCTCTCGGCATTAACGGGAAATTAGACTCGTACGCATCCCTATAGCTTTTCTACGGACAACTTCCTCATGTAGTATACAGTTTCTGTATTCTGTATCATTGCAGGTTGCAGCACCTGGTTCCTGAACAAGCTAAAGTGCTCTGGCTACGCTGGAGTAAGTTTCTTTACTTGTTTGGGGAAGAAAACATGCCACAGCAAGCGCTTCCCTCCTAATTCTCCCGCAGTATACGTAGACGCGGCCGAATATGCAGATCGTCCAGCTTTCACAATAGCCGTTGTAGACGGATTTCAAAACCTTATCGCTAGTGCGTCCATTCCAAATTCGACAGAATCCCTGGAAGCAGAGGAGGCGGCAATTGCCCTAGCAATTGTTCACACCTCCGCCGAGTATATTTTCTCTGATTCTAAAACTGCAATTCATAATTACGCCACTCTCAAAATCCACTCACCGGCTGCTAAAATTCTAGAGTTATCTTCTCCGCCTGATCGTCTCATAACTCTCCTCTGGGTCCCTGCGCACAGTGGACACCCAGGCAACACGGCCGCTCACACCCAAGCCCGAGCACTCGTCAACCGGGCTCACAGCGACCTGCCTTCGCTTCGCGGTGCCAGGGATCGACTCCTCAGCTACCACGATATCACACTGTTTTATCGAAATTCCCGCCTAACGTATCCCCCACCGCATAAATCTCTTTCCAGAAGTGACCAGGTTTTGTGGCGCAGACTTCAAACGGCCACAGTCACGACTCCTTTTCTTCTCTCCCTTATTACGCATGGCGAAACCTCTCCTCACTGCAACCTGTGTCGTAGCACCAGAGCCGACTTCAATCACGTCTTTGTGAATTGCCCCAACAAACCCAAGCCCCCGTGGCAAGGGTCAGAACACCAGGAGCGATGGGAGGCTGCTCTGCGCAGCTCGCAACCGGGGTTACAGCTCCGGACAGTGGGCTGGGCCAGAGGGGTCGCCGAAGCACAGAAGTGTCCGGCCATCTAGAGCGGCCCGAGGGCCCATCGTCTTCCTGCTTCCACTTCCCCCACACACCCCCCCCCTCACATGATTCTTTCATGAATCTAATAAAGTTTATACCTACCTACCGGCGGCAAACTCTATACACACTGCGCTTGAGTGCAAACGTGCTGTGCAACTTTCCCCGACAAAAAATCCGCGTTTCTCGATGTCAACTCTGTTAACTTAGCAACGCTACCCTAGGTTGCGGAGCGGCTCTAAAGTTTAGCGAGATTGCTTCCCCCCCGTATATGAGCGCGAAGGCAACGCTATATAGAAACACTGATGTGGAAAGCACCGAAGCTACGAGACAACTTTTCTCACCGTTTCTTTTGACAGGCCGTTGAGGGAAATGTGTTGGGTCTGCTTTCCCCTGGCGCGTGTTTTCTCTATTTGCAACCTAAGTTTGCGTTTATTTGCTTCCCTGCGTGCTTGTTTGCTCAGTTTCGAAAGCGCGTACTTCTTCGTTACCTGGAAACTCCTCTTCTTGTTGATCGGGGAATGTCGCCTGGCTTCCGATGCTAGCATCCATCCACTCACGTTGTAGTGCCGAAGTGCTCTTCCTACATACGGGTACTTCGCGCCTCTCTCTCCTTGTCATTGCGATACAAGAAATTCCGGTTATTTTATTCTTCTTTTTGTTCTACTTTCATACCACTACTGCCGACGTCGCCTTCGCAGCAAGATATCAATGTACGTTCTTAGAATGTCCCCTCGCCCACTATTTCGCTTCCTCCTTTTCCCCGTACTACTTTCTCGTGCGAAAATGGGATCATCGCCTCTCGAGCCTCTCACGCAAGATGAATCTTGCACGCTATATTCTTCTTCTTCGACTTGCGGACGTACCGCGGTAACACTTTATGTCGTATCCCCATGTAGGGACATTGTGCCGCTCACATCCAAAAGTACGAAAGCAGCAGCAAGCAAGAAACGGTGGCCATTGGAAGTGCCCTGAACGATTTCCTGCCAACGCCGTGGTCGCCGATCTAGAGTTACTCTTTAGGGGTACGGTTGTTGGAGTGTTTGTGTGTGTGTGGGGGGGCGGGCGTATAATGCATGTCTGGGTCTCTCTCTCCCTCTGTGTCTCTGTCTCTCCTTCTCTCCCTGTGGGGCTGCATGTGTGTCTCTCCCTCGGTTTGTGTGTGTATGTGTGTGTGCACGCACGCGCGTCTGTATGTGCATGTGTGTGTCTTTCTGAAGTGTTGAGGCTCGGGCGAGTTGGTGATCCATGAACTTAGCTTGTATTAGCGCGGCACAAATAGAAGAAACACGGCACAGACATAAAGAGAAAGGTAGGCGCTAAACACAGCCATACAAATCAGGGGAGCACCCACAACCTTTGCAGTGCGCTGCTAGGAACCCTCCCGCCGAAAGTCTATTCCTTGCGTTGTAGCTGTGCTCGCGTCGACGAGTCACTTTTTAGAACTTTTATCGTTTTACCTGTCATCCACTTTTATTTGTTGGGATAACGCGTTGCATTTGCAAAAAAAAGGGCGTGTGTATCGGCTCTTGTTTAGCACCCATTCTTAGCGATTTATTTTTATCTGGTCTTAGCATTGCCCTGTCCACAAAACTGTGTAACACCAACGTGCGCAAAACGTTTCGCTTTGTTGATGACTTCCTGTTTTTAATTGACTGTGCTCCTGTTGACTTAGTAGCGAAGGTTGACGAGGTGTTGCCCGTGATTAAGGAATGTCTTGCGCCCCTTGAAGTCACCTGCGAACTTCCTCAACAAGGGTCTATTCGTTTTTTAGACATCCGCTTATTTTTCTTTGAAAACCACACATGTTGGTGGTATGAGCCGCGAGCAAATAAGCCTCTTCTTTCCTATGGCTCCGCGCATTCCAAGCTCATCAAGAGAGGCATAGCGAGCTTGTGTTTTAGGAATGCCCTAACCAAATCATGTCATCATACGATGGCGTCCAGCTTCGAAACACAAAGGAAGCGTCTTGTCGAAGCAGGCTACCCAGTTCTTCTACAGGTGTCTGTTGCCGAACGCATTCTGAAGGACTCGCGTAACGAAAATAGGCAAGAGGTTGTGGAGGGCTCTGACTGCAGGGTAGGCGTGATCCCTTATATGCACGCTACTTCACACAACTTGAAGAAAGTGGCTCAGCGGGCAAAAATACGAGTTGTGTTTTCGGCGCCCAAAAAGCTAGGGGAGCTTTGCAAGTTGACTTGCCCAAACAACGTCGCTCACTCAGTTTGTGATAAGAGACACCAGGTTAGATTTGTTAATTGCGAGTGTTGTGTAGTGTATAAGTTCTCCTTATCATGCGGGAAGTACTATATAGGGCAGACTAAACGGTGTCTGAACGATAGACTACGCGAGCACAGCTACAACGCAAGGAATAGACTTTCGGCGGGAGGGTTCCTAGCAGCGCACTGCAAAGGTTGTGGGTGCTCCCCTGATTTGTATGGCTGTGTTTAGCGCCTACCTTTCTCTTTATGTCTGTGCCGTGTTTCTTCTATTTGTGCCGCGCTAATACAAGCTAAGTTCGTGTGTCTTTCTATAACCTTCTGTGTGTGTGTCTGTGTGTCTATCTCTCTCCATCTGTTTGTGTGGGTGTGCGTGTGCCTGTGTCTGTCTCCCATTGTGTGTGCATATGAGTGTGGCTGACTCTGTGTGTGTGTGTGTGTGTGTGTGTGTGTGTGTGTGTGTGTGTGTGTGTGTGTGTGTGTGTCTGTGTGTCTGTGCATCTCTCTCTCCCTATGCCTGTTCGTGTGTATATGCGTGTGTGCTTCCGTGTATGTATGTGTTTGTGTGTGTGTGTGTCTTTCTCTCTCCCTCTGTATCTGTGTTTCATTCCGCTTTGTGAGTTTTGCGCAAAACCTTTCCCACGCGAAAGCAGTGCATGCATGGGGCCGATAGGACACCTATTTTCTCTCTATTTCTCTTTTAACGCACGCTTCGTTTGGCGAAAAGAGCAATGATTCTCAACTTTTATACGGGCTGTTAGGTTTTTCTTCCATAGGCGCGTCCCAAGATCGCGGAGTAATCTCAACGTACTTTTATCCGTGCCATCACCATCTGAGCCCATCTTTCGCGGGGCATGTTTTCTTGTTTAATTTCTAAGTACCAACCCTAAAAAGAAATGAGTCGAAGAAAATGTGCCACCTTTAGCAGAAGAAAAACAAAAAAAATGATGACGAAAAAAGAGGCGATGATGCAAGTGGTGTGTGTTTATTAATGTTTATTTAACTCACACTTTAAATGCTTCCATTGCTAGACAATAAATATCCTCATCCCCTTCGCAGATTACACGTGGTAGTCACAGGCGCACACACAGTTCAGCATTCAGGGAGGAGTTTCTCCCTGAATGCTGCCCTACACCCTTCCCATTAATTGAGTTACAGAGAAAACCAGCTTAGAAATTAATGAGAAAAAAGCCAGGCCCGAGCGGAAGACAGCACGACGTCCTGCCTTCTACACCAGGTGTCGCTCCCGTAGGACGGGGCAGCGTGCAGTGACTTTTCAGTTTCGACGACATTTGCCAACCTTGCCGTGTCGCTGAGGAAGGTCGGGCACGCTTATTCGACGCCACATAAATGGCTTCATAGGATAGAAAAATCTTGGGAGACTGCAGATAGATATCCAACAGCAGCTAGATTACACTATTGATAACACTTTCTGAAGTGCTAGCACGGTGTAGAGGTAGCCAACACCTACCTTATGATATGGACAGGTCCATTCGACTCGAATGTTGACCCCCATCTCAAGTTCCTTCGAGAAGCCCACTTTGAACAGCGAAATTCCTGACCGCCAGCAATAAGGACTGGGCTGCAGAATCAGGCAACACACCCGCATGCACCACCCTGTTTATTAACTAATTTATTTATTTATTTATTTATTTATTTATTTATTTATTTATTTACTACAGTTCTGCCGGTCTGGGTTTCAGAGCTTAAGCAGGAGTGGCTTACAAGTCAGCAAAAAAAAAAAAGAAAACTGGATACATTGAAAACGATAGAATGCATAGCAGCAACGTACATATGTAGATACGTGCATTTGAACGAACCATACTTAGCGAGTACATAAATAGAAATGCCGCAACAGAACATTCGGACAGAGATGTAAACAAAGATAATTCCAATAAAATGCCCTTGGTACCCTCCTTTAAGGGACTTAAAGTGGGAAGAAAACAGTTCTTGGAATGCGAGATCTAGTGTCCTCGTCTGCCATTTTTGTCAGAAACTTGCATTACCGTAACTTAGCATTTTATGTAATGGAAGGGCAGTTCCAAACGATTAAAGGTAGGGTGCAGACTGAGTGATTTTGTCGCCTCTTATAATACTAGAGGAGAGAGGCCAGCACATCTGCTACCCTGTTCCTCCCCTTCCCTAGTGCGCACAACTATGGTGATTAATAACATCCACCATCATGGCTGTGCTGTACAGCATACTTGTTCAGGCACTTTGTGTCTGGACGAGGAGGCGAGAAAAAATCTTAGCGAAGGATTAAGAATAATTATAGAGGAATATCAGAATGAGTAGATCTTATAGTGTTGATAACTGGATGGAAAGAGCCTTTCAGTAGTTACCAGAGTTATCACCATTTCTAAAGCGGTGAACTTTTCGGTGGCAGCGGGAGTACGACTTCTTCACATTACGTAGATTTTCCAATTGCTTCTCAATGTGCCTCTGTTCAAGATCCCAGAAGCACTTCAAGAGCCTCAAAAGTGGCATGATTTTTTATTCAAATTCATGTGCTGTTTACGAAATCAGGAGAAATAGCTTGCCCGGAACCATATATAAGTATATTCATTGGAAACCAGGCAGTAATATTGTCATGCGTATTGGAGTACCTGACCCATTAAGATATATACCGATGAAACAAGCTTTATGAGAGGAAAAAAGGGCGTTGTAATACACGGAAAACTGCGTCTACGGGACGTAGTGGAGCGATCCACATCAATGTCTAGGCGGGAAGACTGCATCCACAAACTTGTGGATGCAGCTTTCGGTCGGGGTGGGCACCTTCTTATTTGGCTGGAAAGCAAAATCAGTCATATACTGTGATATTGAGACGCATGCCCTGCATTACCCATTTATTGTTTGGAGAAGCACTGCGCCCAACGGTTGGAGGTATACATGGTGATGGCACAACCGAAAAATGTGGTCCAGACCACGACATTAGGTACCTCACAACGACGCCCTTACTTTTACAGTAAAGTTGATACAACTAATATTTTTATTTTTCAGAAAAAAATTGTATCAAGATGACATGTGCGTTCTTCCACGTTCATTTCACGCAATTTTATCGTTGCATTTCTATTAAAAGTAGTACCTGTTTATTGCTGTTACCTTATTTTACGTTTCTTCAATTTCGCTGCTAATAAATGCTGTATTTTACGCGTGACACATACGGCTCTATGTGATTACAGACAAAGTAATGTTAGATATTTAACAGGAATCTCTAAGGCTGCACATTCTGCTTGTCATTTTGGGGTGCTCCGAAACACTCCTGTAACTTGCCTCACATTCAGCCGGTCGATATCGTACGTCCCGATAACTTTTGGTTCGTTCTTTCAGAACACTGTGCTCCTGTTCGTAGCGATCTGAGGCACTCTCAACTTCGACATCAGAGCCCGGCCGAAATCTGGCGAAGTTTCGGTCGCGTGGCTCTTGAAGCTTCCGTAACCAGGCCTATACGTATACTATCTCGCATGTAATGGGTGTTGTCGAACACACTTAAATGTATTTATGTAGCCTTCTAGATGCATTATGAACACAATACTTGGGGGTGTACCACAAACTGTTGACTACGTCCGATGAGAACTTACTTTCATGACAATGTCTTAGCTGAAGAGGTCAATCTCATCTAACATATAATTTGAGTGTTGGCACGGACACTCAAGAGACCTAGCTTTTTTAACTCCAGTATACCAAGCAACAATGTCCTGACAATACAATCTCGCAACGCGGTTAACGACTGTGTAATAGTGCGCCTTCGAGCACTGAGAGTGTAGCAACAGTTAGTCAACCTAAAAATGTCGCAGTTTCACCGCAAGGGTGAAGCAATGAATGCGATAGAAACAAATGGTAATGTTATAAAAAGTGAGGCTTGGCAGCTAACTCTTTTGGATCCCATCTCACGCAGCTCTACAAAACGCTGGTTTAAGAGAATACGGTCGCTCCAGGGACACTCTTCGCACATTCTCTCCTCGTTGAGAGCGCAGCACGTAGGAGGGCATACCAGCCGCCCGCTGTCGGCTACCGAGATAGCGAGATAACGTGCGTGCTAGCGACGACCGCGTTCGTAAAATCAAAGGTAACTCGAGACTCCCCCCCCCCTCGCGTCTTTTGACGCTCGCGAAAGACGGGCGGGGCGTTTCCTCTCTGCTTCGGCTTTCGACGGCTGGTCTAACAGACGGGGGCAACTCAAATCCGTCTCGGAGCGGGGGATTTGGGAAGGCTCGTTTGATCTCTGCTTCTGCCGTCGCCGCCGCTTGCGCGCTATTATCCGCTGGTAGAACGTACCATACGCTGGGGGGATCTTATCAATTTGTTCTTTATACGCGACATGACGGTGATGGTGACGGCAACGGCAACAGCGATGGCAAGAACCCGTCGAGACTGTCCATATGATCGCTATCGCAATAAAATTCGGCAGATCCCACACTTCTTGGGTTTCATGCGAAGCAGCCTGTGAGACTAATTTTGATTTTGAGCTAAGGGTTACGAGGTGGATCAGCCTTGAGTGCAGTAGCTTTGTGCTCACCGTGGACTTCCCAGATACTGGCGTCTACTGGTGACTACACTGGGTAACTTGTGGTTCTACATAACACCCGCAGTCGTGTTAGGACACAGACGTCAGTATTAGCGAAACGAAGTGCGTTTACGACGTGACGATGTGAATATCACAAGTAACTTTCGTTAGCGTACTGCGACGGGGTCGAAGAACTCCAGAAAATATCTTGCTGAATCATACGAAGAAAAACCTAATGCTTATTAGACTGCAACAAGCGTGGAGCCAACATTCAAACCACAACTGATGTTTAGTGGGCGTGACGTCTGTATCATGGGTTTACATATGCAATGTTTATTTCTGTTGTATAAAATTAGATAGCCAGCACTACAGCCAAAATTAAAGTCGCATCGACCTTACGCCTGCATAGTGTCTTTTTCCAAAGCAGTTTCAAGACCTCGCGTGGTTCTGTGGTAAAGTATCTGATTGCCACGCAGAACGCTGGGCTTCAATCCATGCTAGCATCCCGATTTTTTATCATTGCAGTCGTCCTGTCAACGCTGCCGGATGTCAGTTTCTCTTAGCGCTCTCTCATTTAAGATACTAATGTCCGTCCTCGCCGTTCCGGGGTAGGTATAAACTGTCAATCCCCTCTGGCGCACGTGTCAAGAGCAAAGGACGTGACAACGTACTCGACAGGAAATTCGCGTTATTCATGTCGTGACCTGACAGTCATTATCTTCTCACCTTCTTACCCTCACATACCAATTTAGGTCTACACCATGTTAAAGAGGCGATCACGAGAGCACCCAGACGTGGGAGGCTGGATAGATAGATAGATAGATAGATAGATAGATAGATAGATAGATAGATAGATAGATAGATAGATAGATAGATAGATAGATAGATAGATAGATAGATAGATAGATAGATAGATAGATAGATAGATAGATAGATAGATAGATAGATAGATAGATAGATAGATTCGCGGATAAGGTCTACTCGGAGATGTTAGTCTTGTTTTACTTGTCAAGTGTTGATTATTGGATAAGGTGATCGAGCTAGTACGGTGCTGGCTCATATCTGAAGAGAATATGGCAAGCCCATCACCGTGTTTCTGAAAAACCACGAACAGATTACTTTATAAATGACAATCACGCTTTCGTTGGTACCTCTCCATACGCTGGTACAAAATGTACTACACGATCATACCTAATCGCAACTACACCCACACATGTCGTTTGCGTCGACAGGTTTGATGAGCTTCAGCTGCAGCAACAAACGCTTCGGAGGCGCCGAACTTGCTTTAAGCGTGGTCACGCGCCTGCAAAACAGGCGTAGTTCAAAAGCACTCGTGGCCAAACGGGAAAGAAAACATCTTAAACTAGAGAAAAACCAGAGAAGGTGTTGTGCTGCAGAGGCTTGGCTGTCTGCATGTGCTGGCGTCGTTTCTCCCGCGACTAAAGCACACCCCTGGTATCCCCACACATGATCTTCGACTGGGTCACTTCATATTTTCGACTTCCGCGGACATTTGTTTAACGCAAACAAATGAATTCAATTTCCTAGTGTGGCACCTGTCGTGCGTTACCACTGTTGACACTACATGACCTCACAAGTCATCGGCCGCTTAAGATTATCATTGAAATGTCCTTAAGATTATATTATTGCTCATTATTTCGCTACAGCTTTGGAGGTCTATTTCTTTATTGAATTGCACTTGATTTTACAGCAGCATAATTCTTTTTCAAGTTAGCACAAACATGCTCTTTCGCTTTCTTTTCTGTTTTGTTCTCATTCTGTTGCTCGTAACGCACTGCAGACATGCCAGCGAAGCATACTCCATCCAGAGCAACTGGAATCCAGTAGTTAGTGTTCGCAAGCACCGTGCATTCTTTATACAAACACGGGCGCTGGCATGCTGCCACAAGGGCCACTATCTCATGATATACGCTGCCGGTGTATGCCCGAAATACCTGGCTTTGACTCACCGTCTTTCTTGTGCTTAGTTTATCGGAAAGACCCTATACAATGGGGCATTGGCGTAGCATGCTTTTAATTGTCTTTGTAAATTTACGTGTGCACGTAATGGCTGCGTGAGGGCTTTAACATAGTCTGTTTCATTTTCATAGACAAAGATGTCGGCCATAAAACGTAGTTCCAAGAGGGCATGCTACGATCTAACAAAATTAGATTATGTAACATTTCAGTTACTCATCATCACGAAAGATGAATTTAATAGACAGAAGCAAGTTACATTTTCCCTCTGATCACTAAGAATGACTATCTACAATAAAAACAGCAACCCGCGTTGTATTCCGAGTGAGTTACTTCTAAAGAAAAACTCTTCATGATATGTCTGAATATTTTATAAGCGAAGCTGACCGGGAAGTTTTCTAGGATGCACTAATTTCTTTACTTCTTGGTTATCGGTATGCATTTCAACCTATCCTTTGCTGAATGCATGAGGTCATCTTGTTTACTCCTTTCGTACTGGTTTCTCTATTCTCATGTGCTCTCATGTTGCCCTTCTCGCATTTATAGCATCTAACCAAGGACATTGGTTCCATATGATCAGAAAAGAGGAAACTCGGACGGGGCAATTACCTGCAAATTTCGCAAGGCTAGATCCGCCGGCAACCTAAAACATCCTAATCCTTATCCTAAATGTTTCTCCTTTTCACATTTTTCTCTCAGGTGCCTAGCTTCCAATTTGCGCATGCTCATTCTCGGGCTTTATATGGAATTATATGAGCTGTTTCCATGTCAGGCCCTCCGCCGCATGCCCTGTTGCACGTACCTCGTGGCCAAGGTTGTCCATTAAAAGAGAACAATCTACATGTGTGCGTGGCCTGTGCGTGCGTTTATGCGTGCTGTCAGCTTTGAATCATACCAGGTCCACTCTGCTCTTTTAGGGGCGAAGCTCCTCAGGGTGTGGGTCGTTCCCTCCTCCGTACATAGTATGTAGCCACCTCTAGTTTATGAATAGCTCAATAGATGGCGTTGTGTGTATATGTTCCTTGGAAATAATATCACTAGATGGCGTTAGTGGTTTTTCGTATACGTTGATGATTAAAGATGATAGATGGCGCCGTTATAATAAGAAAAGGGGCTCGCTCTTGGCGCGCTTTCTCTTTCGCTCGGAGTCGCGAAACCAGGGCAGCCGGTATCTGCGGAGCATGCGGCGGCTCCGGTTCTCACGGCGGCACAACCCATAGACAAGGACGCGTGGCTTTCACAACTCACAGCAGCGTTCTGTGGCGATGCATGCGGAGGCGAGGCGTTGCATCGAGCACTGGTGTGGAACTTCGGTGTCTGAGTAGGTGGCATCGGTCTTCCTCTGTCCGTGGAACGCGAACTGGCGTTGTCGCTGAGGCTGGGAGCGCCCGGAACACAAGTCGGCGACGCTCGTGCCCAGCTCACGATCGAACACCGAGAATCATGCAAAGACGTGACACGTGTTGTCACGTCTTTGCATGATCGAGTGGGCAATGTACGGGTGGATTCACGGTTACCCGAATGATCCCTCCGAGCTTCGCCCACTCCCCATCATTCACTTCGTGGATATGCTGTGATTTTTTAATTATGTGCTCGTCATTTCGCGTTTCCTTTTCACCTCCTTTTTTTTTGTACAGCGGAGCTGTTTAAAGGGAAACCTAAACGATTTTTCGATATTCATCGAATACAATAAAAATTTCGACATATGTTCTCTTCGGTACCTGATGACATGTGCCAAATTGTACACCCGTAAGTCATGTAGTTTTTAGAAAACGAATTTTCAAATTGGAAGCCAATTCTAGAATCACGTGTTTAAACGGTTTAAACCCGGGCCATGCTGTGTATGTGACGCAATGTTCCTACTCATTTCGCACACCGCCTCGCCCAGCAGGCATATGGCAGCGCGCACTTTCTTCTACGAGGCGACGAGGACGTTAGCATGGTGGTTTGGTTTTGTTGGCTGCATAGCGTGTGATGAAAAAACGATGGATGGAAGCTGGTGTTGGGCGTAAGGTTGCACTAACAAAGCCTAGAGCACTGAGGGTGTGTGTTATCACTCGTTTCCCTCCAGCAGCACTCTTCAGGAAAATTGGCTTTGTGCGGCTCGGCGCGTGAAATGATGATCGGGTAAAAACGCTTGTCTCTGCTCTGATCACTTCACTCAGAAGTGTTATAAATGCAGCTCGCAAATGCTCGCAATGCTCGCACATGCAAATGATTGCCCCCCAGCAATTTTATGCGAGAATGGGGATACCTGCGACAGTACAGCATCTCGTCTCTGTGGCATGGTTGGCATTCACCGCACGAACACCTTTGTAGGTTGAAGCGACAAGTAAATCAGTTACGTAACTGGAGTGTAAAATAAAAAAAAATGGCTGCAGATCCACGAAGTGAATGCTGATCATGGAGCGAAGCTCCATTGACGAAAACGATATAAAGAAAAACGATATGCCATGATAAACGATATAAAGAATGTTTATGATAATGTTTATTTATGGAAATTGTTTCTTTATAGAGCTGTCATGCACACAACACAGTAAGGAGAGCTAAGCCACTGCTAAGTTTTTTCTTAAATCATATGCGCGCTAAGGACACGCTGTAGACGGTATTGCGCACAGGTGTTTCGCACCTGTGCTTCCACTAGGGACGACCGCGGGCCTCGACAACAACGGTCCGTACATCGTGAGGGCCTAAGGAGCTTCGCTCCTGAAACGTGATGACACTTGCCCACCCTTCGTTTTGCTGCAGATCTGTGCGATCGAGGCGGGGCACGTCATCTGCTACACTAGCCGGCGGGTCGAAATCAAAAGGCGATGCTTCCGCGCTCTGATAGAATCTGCAATCATCGCTGAACTTGTTGCTGGTAAGTTCAGGCTGGCTGGCACACCTTGATTTCGCGTCGAATGACATCGCCAGCTTGCTTTGCGCGTGTTAGAAGAAGCACGTGTTCTATGTTTACAACCTAGCCAGCCCTGGTAGCGTTTAGGGTATTTCATGACGTCAACGCCTACCCAGCACGAAGAAGCTCCCTGTTACGGTTTTTTACAAATCGTTTATTGCTTTCTTAAAATTATTGACGAGCCTCTCAGCAAAATGAACCACCCTAACTGTACTGGACTAATAAAACAGCATTATCTCAATATGGTCGAAAATGCACTTTAAGCTTGGAATAGCTTCATTTGTCGGCCACGCCAAACTCGAAAAGCGGGGGAGAGCGAAGCTAAGAGAGGAGAAAAGTCGAGCATAACTATGTAATGCAACAGTAGGAGAGGTAGAGGAGAGTAGAGGCACAGTAAAGCATAGTGTACTCTAGCAGGGGGGATGAAAAAGTGAAGTGGGGTTGAGGAGGATTGAAAAGAGGATGTGGAATGGGTAGAGCACAGCACCATCATGCAGCACGTGGGGTGGCAATGAGAATTGAGAGTGATGAGTTAAAACTGCAGAGGGGAGGGGGGGGGGAGGGTAAAGCATGGCCTTATATAGTATAGTATATTTTGGGTAGAAACGCTTCTGACTCCGCGCCGCGCTCCCTATTGGGCTGCAGAAATAAGCGACATTTTCTCAACTAACAACTACTGTTTGGGGTAGAAAATAATTTAAGTTTGAGGAATAGGGAGAGGAGTAGAGAGGGTGAAGCACAGCGAAGTATAGCAGAGTATAGAAAGAGGCGGGAATGGAAATTGAGTGTGAGGAGGGAAAAGAACAGGGGACAAAGAAGAAAGGGGATGGCCTACTATGCTATACAAAGCCATGTATTGTATCGTATAGCAACAAGTGGGAAAGGGAAGGTGAAGAGCAATGATGTGAGGGCGATGAGATAAAGGAGGAAGAGGGTGTAGCAGGTCTTCCCGTACCCCATGTCATCCACACAGGCTTCGAGAACACTGTGGCTTGCACGTTCGAACATACGCACGCCGTGCTCGTGCACGTAAGTTGAAACGCAAACGCAAGAGAACGACTTGGCGGTGAAAAGGTGCACCGGATCTAGTAGAAATAGGAGTACCGGGAGGTACCGGAAGAGCAAGCGAAGAAACTAGTGGTGAACGTGAAATATGCAGTATGCAGATTGGACCACAGTGGAGGGTAGTGAAGATAAAAACAGCGCTTATCTTTCGGCGCGACGTGGCGGGGCACTTAAACCCCCCCACAAGGATTTATGACGGTGCAGCCGAATCCCTTCCGCTTCCCATTTCTAGCTAAACCCGGTTTCCAAGCCGGTCGCTTCGTATAACGGTGCGCATAAGTCTGATTCGGCGGCGGCAGTGTGCGAGGAGCTTCGCTTTTTGGCGGCATCGAATGTTCCGACGTTTTACAGCTTTTTGTGCTGTTTTATTTATCGATAAACGCCTGTTTCTAACGCGACGTTCCGACAGCAACGCGATTAGTTGTTGGTGCAGGATCTGCCAAAAGAAGAGCCATGCACCCAGGCAACGTGTGCATTCGAATGTGAGCATTTCTAGAGAATACCGTACTTCGATGTGGCGCTGTCGTGAGAATGCCCGTATTCAGTGAAGCGTAGCTGGGTGACAAACCCAGGAAATATTTGCGAACAGGCACTGCGCTATGACTAAGATAATGTAGTCGCGGTGTCTCCAGAAATTTCGAAGAGAAAATAAAACAAACTGATTCGCTTCCTCCACCCTCTTTAGGGCTCCGAGACAGCGTTAGGACCTGGCAGAAGATTGGGTGAGCGTAGAGAGGGGATGTTACGACACAGACGAATTCAATCTAACGGCCCAAGCTGGTTAATATGGTGAATATATGCAAACATATTGATCACGAAAACGCATCTTGTATCCCAGTTCTCAATATGGCGGGGAGTTACCGAACTACAAAACTTCTCCTGCACATGCTATTTCCACTTACTGATGGAAAGTAGAAACCACGCTTTAGTTGTTTCGCTCCGTTCCTAGCTCTTTGGGCATAACAGCAATTATACACTCAGGCAAATAGCAACGAATTGCGGACGCTTCTCTTCAACTTTGTCCAAGTTTCGGCGTCGATTTACATGACTAGTCGGTCTACGGCGTCGTATTGAACCCTGAACAGCAGAGCCAGTCGCCCTTGTATGGGCAACGAATGAATAGGCCATCTTGTATTCTCGCTATCGATGACTGGAGCCATAGCGGAAATAATGTTTTCACGCGAACAGCCCAAGTGATCTTTGAAGGTTCTTCTCGATTCAAGTTTTGCTATTTCCGTTTCTTTCTTTTTTGTTACGATAAGCCGTAACCTGACAATCTCTTTTCTCGCGTGTTGCCTTACGACAGGCTTTGCCGGAGTTCAGCGGTGCTTGTTGCTTTTCATTGCGTTTGCGGAGGCCGCCCTTTAAGCCTTCCAGAGGCACTTTCGAAGCGCCGGACGGAGAAGGAATGTGCGACGTAAAATAGAAGCAACTGGCGGAGAAGCGCCACCGTCGCGCATTACAACATAGCACATAGTGGCTCGCGATTGGCGCCCTCCTCCTCCACTTTTGGCAGCACTTGCGTCGCTCCCCTGGCAGAGGTGTCCTTTCCCTCCTCCATCTCCCCTCTCCTCTACCATCTTCGGGACGGCTGAACCCTCCGAGCCCTGCTTCGCCAAACTTCACGGAGATTGAAGTGAGAGAGAAGTAGAGAGGAAACGGGTTGGAAGGATCGAAAAAGAGAGCGCAAGGGCGTTCCCTCAGTCTCTTCGCCCACCAGTCTAATCGGAACCGACCAGGTATGAATCTCCCTAAGCTAGGGACAAGACCAGCGCCTCGCGTTCCCTGCCCGAAGCTTCGAATGATCCCTAGGTGGCCCCCCTAGTCGGACAACTCTCCTTCCTCCACTTCTTCTCGCTTCACCGCGTACCTCACGTTCTCTTGCGCGGTGGTGGTGGTCCTCGCCTTGCCTGTCAGTAGCGTGAGTGAAAAAGAAATGAAAGTACAATAGAAAGTTCGCTGCGTCAGGCAACAAAGAAAACAGACTGTCGATAGAGAGCGAACAGCGTCGAGGAAGCAACAGTGAGTCTAAATATAGAAAGGAAAGAAGGTAGAATGAAGAATGCAGTTTTCATTGCTTCTCCTTCGGAAGCAGCAGAACGCATGCGCGTAAAACCGTGATTGCGCAGTTCGTCGACGGTAAAGGAGAACCGAGGTACGCCACGTGACCAATAGTGGCAGGAGTTAGAACTTACAAAACCCATGTTTTTGTAGCAAAACCTCAGTGATGGCTTATGTTTCATTCTCCTAAGTTTGTTTCATTTATTTTTTAATCGCATATGCGCACCCTTCTAATTGGCTAAGGCAGGTTGCCGGGCTAGTTGTTTAGGATTCATAATGTTAAATTGTAATATCGAGTAGTTTTTTTTTCTAATAATCTTTTTCTCCTTGTTCGAGCATTCGTGCTGTCCACTTTGCTTTTTTTTCATGACATACGCAGTAGGAGCTGGAACAGGTGCTGTAACGCAAAAACTGTGTTGTATTTGCAGGCCCATGAATGCAAAAGGCACACGGTCACTGATGCAACAGCCTATGATGACTTAAGGCCTTCTCTTTCTTCATTGTTACCTTGTCAATCAATCCTATGGGTTCCTCTCCCACCCATAGATAGCTTTGTATACTTAGCAAGGTTTCTCCCTGCCTCCGGGATTGGTCCACTTTTGAACCAGTTAGAATGTCATGTAATGACCTCATCATGTTTGTTGATTATGACGTCACAAATTTTGGCGATCTGAGAGCACACCACAGAATGATGATTTCTCGCGTAGCTCGCGTTTATGCCCACGGTAAATTTTCACGTTTGATGGGGGGCTCTAAGGCTTTCGCGTATATGCACGATATAGTATAGTAAATAACGAACGCATCAACGCAAACACCACCAAGGAGATGAGAGTTGGAAGCCTGTGCTGTCCCAGAATAGGGATTATCGTTGTTTTATTTGCACTTCAAGGAAATGCGTTCATCATCACCATCATCATCATCACCTTTATTAATTTGCCTTACTTTTGATTCACTTTCATGTGCGTTCTTTTAACTTGAAGACACTTGAATTAGCGCGCTCGACGATTTCGCATCATTACATGGTATTTAACGTCGAGACCATTTTGGTAAAATTCGTGTTCAGCACGCCGCTGGACGCCCGATGTTTTGACCAACGAACCATATAAGGCTTTCGTCTGAATAAATTATCATAATTTCAATATCAGAGCAATTCCACGACATAGAAGAAATAGAAGGCGAAAGGTACGAAAGGCGACAGATGGTGTCGTAACGATGAGAACTACATATATATACAGTCGAACCCACTTATAGCAATACTGAAGTGCTTCTAAAATTTCGTTGTTATAACCAATAATTGCAATAAACGGGTTGCACGAAAACAGAAAAATAGATGGACGGCAGGCTGTTGGGAGAAAACTGCAATATCGGATGGGATACGCCAACAGACATCGGTGATGAGGATAATTTTTCGGACATGCTTGAAAATTCGGACGCTTTCACGGCACCGCTACAAGCCTTATGAGCCACTGTTTTACATCTGAAGTTTTCTGACGCCAAAACGTTTTCACGTCTCAACCTTTTACTCAAACTGCATTCCCGAAAGTGCATTATTAGAAGACACCACCGCTCCCGCGACCTAGCACACTTTGAAAGTCAGCTTTGCCGCTATGCTAACGCACAATGCGGTGAAGCATACCGAATGGGCGCTGGCTGATGTTGGGGTTGTGGCGGGGTTTCAGTAGCTTGAATTTCTCATTTTCTCCTTTCTTTTCAAGGATTTCGCATTCCAATATCTTTCGGCATGGACCCCCCAAAAGCGAGAATTCATTGTTATAACCGATATTGGGGCGTGCGGGCATTGCTGTAAGTCGGTTATTTCACCCTACAAAAAAAAAAGTTCACGGTGCAGCCACTTCTCATTGTAATAACCAATATATTTTTTAAAACCAGTATCGTTATAAGTGGGTTCGACTCTGTGTGAAGCTTTGACCGCTTGCCTCGCATCCATTCTGCTTGTCGTCACGAAGCGCAGACTAATAAAAGTCGAAATATTATACAGACAAAGAAAACACCATAGATCTCAGCTCGAGCTGACGCTAATATCAGGGTTGCTATCCCTTGCTTGCTCTTTAGCGCACAGCTCGGGCTTAACGTCTCCTTTCACTCCCCTGCACGTTTGAGCGATGCACGTCGCTGGCAGGTCAGGACTCCTTCCTTGCTGCCCTGCGGATAAGATTACGCAACGATTGAATTCTGGCTGGTATGAGATTTTGCTCCTACGTATGTGCTATTATTGTATTTCTTCTTGAGAATTACTCTGGTTCTTGGTAGTTGTCTGTGCGTACATCTACCTACGTATGCTGTGTGTGCAAACTGAATCACTACTCTTCGTTTTCGCAAACATCCTTTTTCCTGGATCTTGCGCAATTGTTTCAATTTCCTCGGGATTACGTCTCGCTCCGACTTTCCCTTAGGCATTTCCTGTTTTAGGCTTAGCTCTTTTGTTTCGTTAGCTATAATCTTATTAACCAGCACCATAGTAATATCCTTCAATGAAAAGACGTTTGATCCCAAATTTCGACCGTTTCACTTTTCATCGTCTACAAAGTGCGCGCGTTTTTCTGTTGAGCGCCCTTTCTCGTTCCCTGTGTCTGCCTCGGGGCGTTGAATCGCGGGTTTATGTATAGCTTCGCTAGCCTGCGTCATGCTGCACCAGTCGTTCTTGAGCGGGCACTTTGTAATAAAGACCTCAAGCGTCGTCTCAACTGCGGCTCAGCGGTCAGGCACGAAAGAAAGAAAAACAATACTGGCTGAGACAGCGAAACTTCATTTGCATACTCATCGTGGCCTCTCCGTTTTGCATCCACATTTCATTGTACGAGTAAAAAAAAAATGTGATTTCTAGAGGAAAGCATACTCATGTTTTTTGCTAAAGAAGGAGGGAAGAAATGATTGAGCTGTCCAAATGGTCTATGGTGTGCGTCAGGTTATGCAATGGCTTCTTGCTCATGCCGCTAGCGATGTGTATTGCCTTGAAGACCGGCATCTTCCACCCATAGACAGCTGCCACGGGGGCTTGCATAATCTTGTCGTTTCGTAGTACTAAGCGAGGCCGCTTTTATCCGGAGATGAGAAAAGATAAGTGACAAATCATGAAAAAGTCGAAACTGTGGCGTAGATGTTGGTATGCTATCCAACAGTGCCCTAATCATTTCTACTCAGTATGCCCGAGAAGAGGTATTTCGTTTTTGCAAAAATATACCTAATGCTTTGTTTATCTATGGGTGACACACGTTTACCTCAGCAAGTCTTCAGCAATTCTTGTGTAGGCGCCACAATGGGAGCGATGCTCGGACAGTACCTCGGTAGCGGGGATGTTACACATACGCGCGCCATGTCGAAAGATGGTCACCGTACGGTGTAACCGATGTCTAACCAGTGCCTTTAGGGCGGTACAAGCATAAAGGCATGTGTCATAAGCACGCAGAACATTTAAATAGTATTTTTTCCTCAGCGTACACAGCTGCTGTATGGTCGAGAACAAATTGAATGCGATGAGAAAACTACATTTTATAACTTGCTTTATGCCTGATAACTGGAGAGCACTATGCGGACGCTAAAGGTCGTTTAGGCCTCAAAGCATGTGTGCAAGCTGAGGTCATGCTTATAATATGAATACTGGAAGTTCAACAGAAACGAGATATTGGTTTTACTTAACCCTAAATTCACGTTCCAGTCGTCCATAAACGTACATTCCAATAGAAAGCAGTAAACAAAGTGATGCACAGCCTTCTTGATGTGAAAAGGAACGAAAATGGTTCAATTGGTCCTAACTTGCGACGTAGTATGCCGGTACCATATACCTAACTAGTTATTCATTAATTAATTTACTCAGTGAAGATAATATTCCGCATTGTGCCTATAGGCATGGATAAAGCTCAATATGGGCTACAGTGAGCCAGGAAGGCAAGGGCAACAGTGAAAGTTTTATCCGAACATTGCCAAGTCCAGGAAGTTGGCGGCATTCTCTCGTTTAAATAATGACGAAATTAGTAGTAGTAGTGACGGCATAAATGGGGAATCGTAATTAGTTTTGAGGAAACAAGAGTTGTGAAACAACTTTATTCAAACTACGTACACATTTCTCCACTGCGCAGACACTTCAACATATATCTACTACGCCGTTGGAAAACTATGCTTAAGCACTTTCGGCGGAACGGCCGTTTCTCGAGCACCTCACTTTCTCACCTCCCCACCGGGCTTTCCGGATATATTTACCTTCATCCTTCAGTGAACACGGATGTGCAGCCGACATGAGTGGATATTAAAAAGAAGAAATCACCTGACTGAAGTATGAATCTTTTGTGTTGTTCAGTAGCCTGTGAGAAATCCTGAGTGGTGCTTTAGTTGATTGAACTCTAATGTCGTTTTAATTCTATTATCTATTATTTTTGTAAATAGCTTGAAGACAACGGACAGTAAGGCGATCGGCCTCTAATTTTTCAAGTCCTTGACGTCCGCTTTCCTATGGATCTTTTTATCAGACTCTTTATGAGTATTTAGAGCACCGAATGGCAGTGCACTACCGGATGTGCTTGGAAGAGCAACAAGAATGTCACTTGGCGTTCGTGTCACTAATAAGTGTCCTAAGTGAATGCTGCATTTGATTGACAAGATTGTGACATACAAGAGCTGTGAGCGTAACCAACCTTCTTTGACACCCAGCGGTGTAAATTTATCGCAAAGAGGTGCGCATACTTAGATATGCTCCATAAGACCAGTATAGGGGTTGTTACTAACGGCCCATTTCACACTGGGCTCAAATCAAACAGCTTTTTGTAGTAGCTCGTGAAAATAACACACAATAAAACACCGACAAGAACTAGGCTGAATCCTTCGTCCGACACTCCCTTTGCTTTTCACACCGCCGCTTGCATTGGTATATTTCCTGTACTGTATTAAATCAGGCATCGAAGCAACGCCTTCATCGAAGCAATACGCACTTATGCTTGTGCATTTTACGTACAGAATGTCTGGTTGGGTCGTAGTGACGATCGCTTCCATTTCAAATGGCAGCGGAGTGACACCGGAATGCAGCGTGCGATGAGCCACGGCTTCAACTGCAATATTTTGATTTTGGCAACAAGCAACCGCTGTTGCGTTGATAACGAATTTTATTTTCTTGTTAGCTAGTCACATGGCCTCGAGTGCTGTTTTCTTATACAGTATAGTTACGGGGCGTTTATTGCTTCCAGACACACTCTGCACGTATCTGGATACCACACGCAAAGAATGAGTGATGGCAGGCAGCACACAGAACATGTCGCAAGCAGGCAAGGTAAAAGCAAGGGGGGGGGGGGGGGTACGCGCGTTGTCGGGAAGGGCCCAGCACACAGGCATCATTTTTCCAGCGGCGCCGTCACTTCTCAGGAACAGTCAACGTCGCACACCGCAACCGCTGACGAGCCACCTTCAGCGGTCTTCAGAGTGAGCGGCTGTCTTAGGAACAATACCGAGCAGCATTGTTCAAAGGAGATATAACTGATGTCACGTATTAGGAAACAAAAGCGGAATAGATATTCATCCGCGCTCACAATGCCCGACTTGTGGTGCTTGATACAGTTGAGTTTGATACCCCGCGCTGATTTCGGCACTGCAACTTTCACACATGTGCATAGTAAAGCTTCTAACGCCCGTCACCCGGCAGGGAACTTAATTGTCTTTCTAACTCGGCAACACAGATACATAATATCTACTAAGTTCTCAACCAGAACTGCTTTGGCACACTAGCGTTGTGAGTAGCTCCAAAAACCGTTAACTAATAGGTATATATGATACGAAAAATTCGGCAAATCCCACGTACCATGGGAATCGATGTTATGCGAAGCATGCGGAGGGACAGGGACTGTGGTGTGATTTTTTTTATTGAACGATACGTTACGAATTTTCGCTGAATATTTGTACAAGTGTTGCACGCAAGGACATATGTTAAATAGCCACATATGTTTTATACAGCCACTTGTTTATAGTTGCATAATGATGCCAACAGCAACATGGGTATCACAAACAGCAAGATCGGTAAGCTGATATATAGCGCTTGTTCTTCAGTGGATGGTGCCTAAATATACAATTGACGTTAACCCGACGTGACAATTGTATCATACATGTACATATGCATAGTTTAAAAAATTAGATAGGCAGCACAATTAACGTTTCACCAACATTACGCCAGCATGTGGTCTTTTTCGAAAGCAGTTCCGAGACCTGGTGTGGATCGTCCATTCTACCTGATATACAATTGACGTTAAGAAACTCGCTAGCAGACGCTGCCTGCGTCGGAGTCGCGAGGCGAGAGAGGGGGGAGCGCAGGAGAGGAGAGAGAGGGGGCACGCGCATGCGCAGTGGGAGTGTGGACGCCGCGGGCAGGGATGCCGAGAGGGGGGGGAGCGTAGAAGGCGAGAGAGGAGGGGAGGCGCATGCGCAGTGGGAGTGTGGTTGCCGCGGGGAGGGATGCCTAGAGTAGAGAGAGGGGGGAGAGGAGCTTTTTTTATTTTTATTTTTCAAGGTTTTGCGCATGCGCAGTAAGGGTGGTCACGCCGCACACCACCACCGGATTAAGCTTCGCCATAAGATGCTTCACATCTAAAAAATCAGCAGTACATAGCTTCTTTTACGGCGAGCCTGCGCAATTAAGGCGAAAGCCTTTAATGCCTCATGCTCACGTCCGTCCGGTGTCCGTCCGTTCGTCCGGCGTCCGTCCGTCCACACCCCCCACTGCGCATGAGCAAACCCATTCGCAAAAAAATAAAAATAAAAAACCTCCTCTCCATCTCTCTCTCCTCTAGGCATCCCTGCCCGCGGAGGCCACACCCTCACTGCGCATGCGCGTGCCCTCCCTCTCTCCCCCTCCTACGCTACCCCTCTCGGCATCCCTCCCCGCGGCGTCCACACCCCACTGCGCATGCGCATCTTCCCCTCTCCTACGCTCCCCCCCTTTCTCGCCTCGCGACGCCGACGCAGGCAGCGTCTGCTAGCGAGTTTCTTTGTTGAAAAAACCGTGTGCTCGCACTACACAACCGTTCACTGGCCACCCCGTATATATGGCACTGGATCTTGACCTGCTAGGTGGTGCCGGTGGGAGATTTCTCCTGTGCGTTGTGAATGATAAAAATTCGCAGCGTGTTTGTTAACTAAAAGCGGACTGCGGGTCTCTGTGTCCAGTCCGAGTCTTCTGTCTCTCATTGCCCATTAGCAGCGATTGGGATGTTCCAGTAGGAAACACCGGTCCATCACTGCGTCCTTTCGCCTCCCCAGGTTTCTCTCCTGCGCAACGCTGCGATGAGTGCCAGCGTCAACGCCGCCGCCAGTGTAAGCGTTAGCGCCCGCTGCTTCGCATCTACACATGGTTCCCTTTAGCGGGAGATGGTGTAATCTTTAAGGCGAAATCCTTTAATGTCTCATGCTCACGTCCGTCCGGTGTCCGTCCGTCCGTCCGGCGTCCGTCCGTCCGTCTGTCCATCTATCCATGTCCGTCCGTCCGTCCATCCGTCCATCCGAGCTCTGGCACGGAGCCAGGTGGCCGCCGGGATGCGCAAACGGACGCTGGTCGCGTCGGACTCTATAGCGCTCGTGCTTTGCTTGCGTAGCGTCGCTGTGCCCAGAGTTTGCAATTATTCTGACCGACGCCGTCTCAATGAACCCAGGCGTTCACGGAATACACATTGCAATTTACAAAGGGTCCGTCAATTTAAGAGCTGGAACGCGGATGGCGTTTGCACGATGCGCAAAGCGCGAGAAAATACTAACGCATGCGAACGGAGGAAGATGAGTCGCGCGTCTCGCTGCCATTCGCGGTAAAAAATTAAAAAAGAAAACACGCACACATTTGGTTTGTGTGTTATCCCACTGAGAGTGTAAAAGAAAAAAGACATGGCATAATCAGTGGAATGGCCACACGCTTTCGCCGAACACACTTGGAATGTACAAAGTGTCCTTCAATTTTTAGCTGATGAACACAGCTTAGAGGTGCTCTGCAGAGATGTAGCGTACGAGCCGTGAACAATGACCTCAAGAAACAGACATACCGTTCAGTTATTGCCTGCAATTAAGTACACGCCATTAAATCCGATGTACACTGTCTTGTGGGGTATAGCGACGTTTACAGTGTGTGATGTGGTTGGCATACTATAGTCATACTTTTCAGAAGTTACAACGGGATATTCTTTACTTAGCCTAATTTTCCGGAAACGAATTCAGTACATGCGCGCGCGCGTGCGTGTGTGCGTGTGTTTGTGTGTGTGTGTGCGTGTGTGTGTGCGTGTGGGTGTGTGCGTGTGGGTGTGTGTGTGTGTGTGTGTTTCGAAAAACAGTCTTCCTTATAGCGAACACGCTGTTCATTCAGAGGTAGACAGCACATACAGAACGGAAGTGCTAACATATTTGTATAACATAATAGATCAGCCCAAGGGGCCTTCAACGACGACTGCTGCTCTCTGGCCGCAATTAGCAAACGGCACACATTGTTCAGCGATACGCCGATGAAACTGCTACTCATTATCAACGCATGAAGTATTTTTTTTCGAGGTGTTTTGTTCTTTGTTACAAGCAACGCAATCAAGTTGTTGAGGTGTAACGTCTCAAAACCACCATATGATTATGTGAGACGCCGTAGGGGAGGGCTCCGGAAATTTAGACCATCTGAGGTTCTTTAACATGCACCTAAATATAAGTACATGGGACTCAAGTATTCCCGCCTCTATTGAAAATGTGGCCACCACAGCCGGGATTCGATCCCGCGACCTGCGGGTCAGCAGACGAGCACTAGAACCACTAGACCACCGTGGCGGGTAACACGATGAGTTGAACTCACACTTATGAGAATTAGGAGAAGGAAAAAATAGGGGACAATAACTGTCGGAAAGTGTAGCTTAGTAACTATCACATCAATTGAAATGAAATAAACTGGTCGAAAGATCGCACTTTCTGTCGGTGAGAAGCAACCCCTGAACCTTCGATTCCATATCTATGGGTTCGGATCCCACTGATGGAAAGGGCTGTTTTTCTTCCACTTAATTCATTGCAAATTACGTCATATTTATTGCACTACAATTCAACACAACAATCATTGTCCCCAATGATTTCGTTGGCCTGAATATCTGTTGGATATTTTTGGCTATTGCCACCCATGACCACCAAACAAATTCACGAGAGCGCATGCCTCTAGGTTCACAGAAAAAGACGCTTTCTCAAATTAGGCTAGCAACTTTAAAGGGACCCTGAAACGGCTATTTGAAGCTTTGTCAGCGTTTAGACTAGATCATCATTGAACGATTGGCACCACAAATTTAGCGGCACGCCGTGTACCAAGGCGGCTACGGACAATTATATCATACCCTCCTTCTCAACCCCTGCCTTGCCTCCTCAACTCATGAGACACGCTGGCATCACTGGCGATCGCAGAGCTCACGTGAGCACACTCGACGATTTGAGCTTCGCCCAGTGATGACATCCGAGATTGCACGCCGACAGGTTGCGTGCATCTCGGAGACCATAGCCCAGTGCGCACGGCAGCACGCACGCCGTCTGGCAACAGAGACATCGCGGAGTGGTTGATATCTGCTCCGACAGGTGCCGCCACCCTACCAGCCAATTTTTTCTGCGCGCACACCGCAGCCCCAATGACGTCGTGCGGACACTGCATGTCGTACTAGCAAGGGGCGGTTGAAAACGCGTTGGGCTGAGCCGCAGTGATCTGCAGCGATTCGCAGCTTTATAGCTTTGTAATAAATTACACAGTGTAAGCAGAGAGCTTAAATTTGTCTGTAAATGAGCCTTAGGACTTGGTCTACTGGCCCAATGTGTTTGTACAAAATCGTCAAAACCGTTTCAGGGTCCCTTTAACATTAGACAAGAATGTCGGACAAGCGTTTCATTACTTTAATGCAAGACATGCTTTGTTTAGTTCCATGCCACACTTATTCTACCAACACTTCGAATACTTACTAAAAAACAGAATGGCGCAAAAATTTTGAGGAAGTTTAGTAGTAACGGGAGCGCACAGGAGGAAATTACGGCGCGATGTCTTTTATGATGGAGAAATGGTCTAAAATAATTTTGATCTATAACAAAATTAAAATCTCTCGTAATAACGTTTGTGTATGCTGTCACACGGCTACGGTAGTCACTAGTCAGAAAAATATATGCACCTGCAGGCTAGCAATAAAATTATAGCGCCATTGAAGCACACTGCACGTCATGTGGTATTCAAGTTTACGAATTCTGAAATCGTATTCCCAACAGTTTCGCTAGGATGCTGATATTTACTTTAGTGTAAGATGCATCACAGTAATAGTCTTAAGCAAAGAATGAGGAAAGTACATGCTTATAAATTCCGTCGGTCCTTAGTACTCACCGAATATTGCTATATCTCCGTGAGGAAGTGGTGAAAATATTCTTCCAGTAAAAATATGTGATGTGACAAAGTTCAGCGCAGCCTAGGCTGCAGGTATTTTTGACTGTTCGATGTGTATTTTCTTGGGTTTGCTCTCTGAGCAACCGTAGGCTGCAGCGTAGGTACATGTTATCATGACAGGGAAACTAAAGCTTCATTCACAAAGCCGTCAAACGTTCTGTCGCGTCAAGAAAGAAAACCTCCTAGTTCTTTTCTGTTAAAAAACGGGTTGACGACGTACAGTGCTGCTCTACGTTACCGTAGCTGTGTACGGGGACGAAGCCCTGCCCCTGCAAAATGAACCATTCAGATCAGGGGCGTAGCCAGAAATTTTTTTCGGGGGCGGGCACCCCCTTGATTTCGGGAGGGGCACCTCCTTGAAATGGTCATTTTTCGCTGTGTATGCCATGGCGCAAAAATATTTCGGGGGGGGGGGGGGGGGCACATGCCCGGTGTGCCACCGCCTGGCTACGCCACTGATTCAGATGTCTTCGTTCAGTCAGTGCGATGCCTGCGCATGTTTCGCACCCAAGTCCTTCCCAGTTACCGAACCTTGCGAACTTGTCTCCACTTGCCAAACATGGACAGCAGGATGAAACCGTTCAGCATCGCGAAACCAATTGCTTGGTCGTGGTGGCTCTCAACTTTGGTTGTGAGACACCGTTATCGATGCCCCTCAGTTCGTTGCGATGCTTTCGTATTAATGCTTTGTCCTTAAGGTACTATGAGACAGCTTATTCCCAGTTTAAGCAAGGATTACGCCGAAAAAAATTATTTAAGAAATTTAATGCATAACACTGGTTTCATTTCTCAAGGTTTAGGCAAAGATTGAGACCGCTCAGTCAACACTGTACAAAAGCAGAGGGCTTCCAGCGTCCCAACTTCCGTCGCTAATTCGAACACTGCTCCATCGAGGCTGCTGCACGTTTTTATCTTTTTTTTTTCTTTTTTTGACGCGACGGTGACGCGATGGCACGTTTGACGACTAAGTGAATGAGGCCTTCGGCTAGGGTGGGGGGAGTATCTCTACATTGCTGCTATTCGACCAAATATAGGACGGCAGTTTTTGACTGACTTTAACTTAAATTACCCTTTCGATTGCAGGCTCTATAAATGCAATCAGGAAAACGTGTCTGTTGAAAATCTGATTGTGGCAAGTTCAGTCGAAATTGAGGAATGTGGCTAATTCAGTATTTAAATTATTCCGCCGTGAACATTCTGCGCCTGGAAAGCACGATTACTGGCTTAGATTTATTTTTTATTCAGGCTTCGGCTCATTTTCCAAAGTCGACAAGCTGATGGACGGTCTAGCACATATTATCAACCAATATTTAGGCCGAATATGCCGCAGCCCGGCACACACGTGCCGAACTCTTCTGTCGATGTTGTTGTGAAGTCCACGAAGCAAAAAGAGAAAACAGGGAAGAAAAGTTATTGTGAAGTGCAGTATTGTATTTCAAATGGTAACCATTTACTAGATAACCAAATGCGCTCGGATTGTTTCTATGTACAGTGGTCAGCAACCTTTACACGAATGCTCTACAGCGTGTTCTGAAAAAGTTTGATTGACGTGTATATACAGGCCTACATCTGAGTGCTCTCGTGGTCGTCTCTTTGACGTCAACGGATAATCAGACACAAATGAGAAGTTATTGTTAGATTTCTGCGAAAAACATAGTCTTGAGATAGTTAACACGGGGCCTAAATACGATGGGCAGATCACGTGGGAAGTCGGAAACAAGCAATAGAGTATTGATTATTGGCTGATAACTGAAGAAATTTATCACAAACTGAGAGAAATGAGAATAGACGAGGAAGAGATTAAAAGCTTGGGTAGTGATCATAAACGCATAACATTAGAAATGGGATATAAAACTGGAAATAAGACCATAAAACCAAAGTCTGGCAGCTCGTATTTAAATGGCAAACAAATAACAAACAGCCGCAAGAGTGGAGGAAGACTTAGGGAAAATGCCGGGCAGGTACTAGGAGAACAGAGAGCTGTTACATCTTATGACGAAAAAGATAGGGAAAGAGAAGAAAACTAGTTGCTGGAAAGGAAAGAGGAAGCGAAAAAGTTGGTGGAATAAGGAAATCCGGGAAGCGATCGAGAAGCGACGTGAAGCATCAAGAGAGCATAGAGAAGCAAAAAAGGAGAAGCGGCCGCAGGACAATGTCAACAAAATATGGGAAATATACCTACAGAAAAAGTCCACTTACAGAAGTAGGTCGTGGGAAATATTAAAGGTGAACGTGAACGCTGGGTGACAGAGATTCGGGGAAAACAGAAGGCCGCGCCTAGTATATTTTGGAGTCACATAAAGGTGTTAGATAGGAAGTCTGTCACAATGCAACAACATATTGTAGATGAAGGAGAAAATCAATTGGAAGGGCACGAAGCGCTAGGATACATCCGAAAGGTAACAGCTGAGTCGTTTAAAAATATCGTCCTGGGGATTTCTTCTGTGAGTAAAAGTATGACGGATAGCGCAACCGAGGAAGAGCTAGTACTTGAGGATTTCAAGTGGAAAAAGGTCGAAGTAAAAAGTCCAAAGCGCACTGCGCCGGGTTTAGAAGCAGTTCCCGCAAGCGTCATTAACCAACTAGGACATAACACTAAGGAAGCACTGTTGGAAGCCGTAGAAAACGCTAGCAGGACAGGCAAATGCCGGAGAGTTGGCGAAAAAGTAGAATGAACCTAATCTGTAAAGTCAAGGGAGAAAAGGATAACATACGCTCGTACAGACCCCTAACCATTACATCGGTACTATACAGGCTGGCTATGCAGGCAGTAAAAATAAAAGTAGAAACGGGGGCAGAACATAACAATATTCTAGGAGAACTTCAGAATGGATTTCGAGTCGACAGATGATTAGCCGATAACCTGTTTCTTCTCACTCAGTGTATATAAATATCAAAAATAGAGAACAGACCCTTTTACATGGCTTTTCGAGATATCACAGGGGCGTACGACGACGTTAATCAGAAAATTTTGTGGGATATATTGAAAGGAATGGGCATAGCCGACGACTGTGTACAGCTTTTTAGGAAGATATACCGAGACGACACAGTTTGCATAGAATGGGAAGGAATAGGTAGCAAAGAGAACGTTGATATTAGCAAGGGGCTAAGACAAGGCTGTCCTTTGTCCCCGCTGTTATTCACGTTGTACGCGGTGAGGACGGAAAAAGCGCTAGAAGGTAGCATCATTGGTTTTAATCTGTCTCGCAAACAAGGCGGCGTGATGTTTGAGCAGAAGCTTCCAGGTTTATTTTATGCGGACGATATTGTCTTATTTGCGTACAGTCGAGATGATATACAGCGGCTGGCGGATACATGCGGAAGGGTAGGCGAAGCTCTTGTACAATTTAGCGTAACAAAATGTGGATTGATAGTCTTCAATGATCCCATTGATCAGGCGGTGTCAATACAGGGCCAAGAAATACTGAGGGTAAGCGAATAGAAGTACCTCGGAGTATGGGTGAATGAGGTTGATAGATACGGGCAGTTACAAGAAAAAGCCTCGGTAGCAAAGGGAAAGAGGAACGCTGCAATAAGGAAGCACAGAGCGTTGTGTGGATACAATAGGTACGAGGTGCTTCAAGGTTTGTGGAAAGGTGTAATGGTTCGGGGACTTACGTATGGGAACTCAGTGATACGCATGAGGTCAGAGGTGCAATCAGGAATGGATGTAAATCAAAGGACTGTGGGACGCCTTGCGTTGGGCGCTCACGGGAAGACGACGAATGAGGCTGAAAAGGTCGATATGGAGTGGAGAAGACTTGAGGCGAGGGAAGCTCAGAGCAAAATAAGGTTCGAAGGGATGCTAAGGATTATGAAAGAGATTAGATGGGCAGAGAAGGGGTTCCGTAATTTTTATAGGAAGTGCGTCGACACAGAGCGGAGAAAAATAACTAGGAGGCCCACTAGTAAATATGCGGCTGGCAGTGTAAGCGATGTGGCAACAAAGAGCGTTAAACGAAAAGTCAGAGAGGCGGAAATGATTTATTGGATGGCAGCGATGGAGAAAAAACCGGCTCTGAGTAACTACCAAAAGGGCAAAAATGAAATAAGGAGGGAGGCATTTTATGATAATTCGAGGGGAAGCACATTACGGTTTGAAGCGAGATCGGGTTGCCTTAGAACGCGTAGTTATAAAGCGAGATTTATTAAAGAAAAAAAAACAATGCATTTGCTGTGGGCAAGATAAGGAAGCGACGGAGCATGTTCTGATTGAAAGTGGAGATAAACACCCAGGTGTACGTTTAGGCACAAGCCTACATGGAGCCTTGGGTTTTAGGAACGACAATGGAAAGCTGAACACGCGCGCGATAGAAATATGAGACAGTTAGTGTATTGCTGGAAGAAAACTAGACAAGGGACAAAAATAAATAGTGGGAAAAAAAGGACATTCTGCCATAAAGGGCAGAGAACTGGGCTTTGAATCTGCGTTTTTTTTTTCCTGTAGTAAGATATATTTAATCGAAATAAACAATTAAGGCATTAGGCCAACTTTTAAAAAAAAATATGGAAAGACTTTTCTCTTTATTTGTTGATCCTGGTCGCAGACTTGTCACCGCCCCGTTATAAGGGGGGACGCTTATAGCATCCGTCCATCCATCCATCATTTAACTTGGTGTATACTACGAGTCATAGGTTATGACATGAATAACATATCATGCCACTGGCATGTAGCGTATTTCATTAAGCCATTTACTCTAGCAACTTGAGGTGCCTAACCGCATACCACAGCCCGTGGCATGCGGGTATGCGCGAAGCGTGATTTCCAGCCTATATTAACCTATGAATGGCGAGTGTACAGATCGGAAATATTATGACATCATATGAGGTAATTAAACAAGTGAAAGACATACCGCTCTTCACACTTGGTGATTCTGATGAAGCGGGTAAACGCTGCCAGACATGTAGCAGAAACCCTCACCCTGCAGCCACGCGGTACAGATCGTAAATAGATGTATTACATCAATGGTCGACTACCATCAAGTTGGTTTGGTGGAGTTTGTCTAGCGTCAATTGTGGTTGTAGTGTTAGTTACTCCGTTCATAATGTTGTAATAAACATTTCTTATGCACACATATGATTGGAAAGCTATCGTCAAGCGTTGCTTGTCCCCACTGAAATACGCCAACGAACGCCGCTTACAAACTCTCTGCATAAGACTAACGTCTGTGCTGTAAAGTAAATCCTGAAGTTACATCAGACCATAAGTTACCTTAACACGCCAGCGTAGTCGGCGTGCCTCCAATGCCCAAGATGTATATTAAATTACAAAGTTTCTTAAACACCTCAAGACACCTCGTAACATTTGGTTCAAAGCGAAATAATGTGGCCTAGGCAGCTACTCGCTAACTGCTTCACATGAACTCGATTCCCTGATACCAAGGCGTTGGACTGGGATAGTTGGTACATTGTCACAAAGGATAAAAACCAGCAGAAAACACAGGACACTTGTCCCGTCGACTTTGATTCCCTGAATGCGTGGCAAACGCAGAAATTTTCACGTACGAAGTCCCATAATTGTTTATTTGAGTTATATCAAGCAAATTAACTCTCTTTTCTTGATGTTATAACAAATAAACTTAATTTGTTCTTGCAAAATAAGACATTCAATAATAAATTCGGTGAACTATTGGAACTGTTCCCGTACCCTTCGCAGCACTTTTAGAAAACGTTATTCCTGAGCACAGCGGGGAGGCTGCCAGTAGTTCTTCCAAGTTGTACTGTTTGCGGTAAGAAAGGACACAAAGGCTTGTATCGAGCCCAGGGACTCGCCAATACTTTAAAATTTCTTTGCATGCCTAACAATATGCTTACATTGCTAGATTTCCTATTATAACTCTACAAGGTGACGAGTGATGCACGAAATGATGAGTCTTTGTTGATGCTCGAAGAAAGCAAAAGAAACGAGCAAGAAACGAACTTCATCTGCATAGCCGTGTTACACCTCAATCTCGATAGTACAGCGCAGTGCTGCCTACGTTGCCTCCTTAGTGTTTTCTTTCTGTGTGTGTGTTTTTTTTAACATGAAAGTGTTTTATGCCGGGGTTCACCAAGATTTCAGTGACGTATTTCCGTCACGGAAATGACGTCGAAAAAATACACATCATCAGAAGACAAAGAAAAAAGTTCCGTCACCCGGAGTCGAACCTACGACCTCTCGGTCCACGACTACCGATGCCGGGCACGCTATCCATTGCGCCACGGTCACATACTCTGCAGGCGTTACAAACGCGCCTTTTATATCTACCAATGTCCTGTCGCAGTGCTCTTCCTTAAGTGAAGTAATGCATCATAACTATGAAAGCCAGAATTAGTTTCTTCAGAGCGTCGTTTCTACGCGTCCGTCCCATTCGGCGCGTTTCGAATAGAAAAAGTGCAATTTTGTTGACGCATTAACACAATGCCAGGTGGCGACCTTACCCCCAGCGTCAGCGTCACTCATAGCGTCTATCCATACCAAAGCTAGCTCTGCGACGCGCGAGTGCTTAGTGTGGCCGTAGCTCCGCGTTCCCCACTAACACTCGCCCCGAGAAAAATCGCAGCCGGCCAACGGGGAAGACCCGACGCGCGTTGCGTTTCCCTCTGGTCGGGCAGTACTTGCCGCGAGTAGGCGACCTTAGCCCAAATTCGGCGTCCAATCAATGATGCTCTTCAGGCTGTCACACCTCTTTCTCTGATTCCGCTCTCACCGTACAGATACCACAAGCATATATGACCCAAGGGTTTGTTTAATCATTGTCATAGACGTTAGTCGTCGGGATACAGATGTACCAGCAAGCGTCAACGTGGATTCATCCACGTTAAACGGTGCTATAACTGTCAAACACCAATAGACGTTGTGTAAGCTCTTTTATATCAATGTACAGTGAACATTCAACTACTTCTGTAAGGACACATTTCACTTTTGTGTTGTACCGATTCCTATGACGGAGGGATCAGCCATGTTTTTTGCCACCATCGCTGCCCGAGTAAATTGCTCAGGATTGGAGCGGCGGCTTCGACAGAGAGAGAATAAAACATTTTATTGCGAACAAATAAGTCGCTAGTGGGTGGGCCTCCTAGTCCGGAAGACCATTGGCTCTTGCCGCCGTCCGGGCTCGGTCGACCAGGGCTTGTTGCTGCACTGGGTCAGAGCTGGACAGGGTCGCCTCCCACTCGACTATTGTAGGATTATGGTTGGCCGATATACTGGGATTGTTTTGGCACTCCCAGACCATGTGAAATAAAGTGGCCGTCTCGGGACAGAATTTGCATTTCGGAGTGTACACCGAGGGATCTATCTTGGACAAAACATAAGGATTCGGAAAGGCTAATGACTGTAATCGTCGCCACGCGACCTGCGTTGCCTTGTCTAATTTAGGAGCAGGTGGGGGTAGAGTGCGTCTACTCAGCCTAATGTGTTGCAGGATATCAGCATAAGAGAGGAGAGGCTGGGGGTCGTCCTGGTCAGCGAGAAGTTGCGCTGTGGATGAAGCAGCGGAGGCCCGGTGTAAGAGATCGCGGGCGGAGGCGTGAGCGAGCTCATTGCCTCGAACTCCTGTGTGCCCTGGTACCCATAGCAGTTCTATCCACTGACCCTCTTGACGAGAGGCCGCAGCCTGTTGCAGTATGGAATGCGCTAAGCGGCCGACTTGACCTCTGGCGAAATTACGATATGCCGCCTGGGAATCCGTGAGGACAAAGGTGGCTTTTGGATTACGCATGGCTAAGGCAATACCGGCCTCTTCCATGGCCGTAATGTCTATCCCGGTAGCCGAGATAGAGTCCACGACCTGTCCCCTGTTTACCACGGCTGCCGTGGCGCGGTTGTGCAGGGGTCCGGCGGCATCTACAAAAAAGGCGTCTTCACAACCTGAATACTTGTTATATACTTTGACTCTGGCAGCACGCCTGTGTTTGTGGTGGACGGGGTGCATATTACGAGGCAAAGGCCGAATATTGACTTCCTTCTGCCATTCTGGTGGTAGCGATAGTTTACTGGTGACTTGCACTGGCGGATTGATCCCAAGGGCGTCTAGCGTGGCGCGACCTGCTTTGGTGCGCGCAAGCCGAATGACTTGGTTCGTATGATGAGCTTCGAAGAGCTCTGACACTGTATTGTATATGCCCATCGCAAGCAGCCTGTCATTCATGGCCCATGGGGGGTAGATTGAGTGCTTTCCGATATGAAAGTCGCAAGAGGCGGTCTAATTTCAGTTCATCTTTTTTCAGGATGCGCAGGTACGGAAGGCTGTAAGTGACACGACTGATCACAAAGGCCTGTACAAGACGCAGTATGTCCGCTTCCTTCATACCACGGTGGCGATTGGAAATTCTGGATATCATTCGCGAGATATTGGTACAGGTAGTACGGAGCTTTTGAATTGCTACAGTGTTGTTGCCCTGATTATTAATGTGGGCTCCGAGGACGCGGATGGTTTCCACTTCCTTGACCGGGGATTGCTCAAGTTTGATATTCAAAGGAATGTGGTTGCCACGTTGAGTGCAAGAAGTGAGATGCAAGGCTGCACGGTGACCCTCACTGGCGACACGAGGTTAACGAACTACTCTGCCGTCTAGGAATGGTGTCCGGTGTGACGGCAGCCTTCAGGAAGCCTGCAGACAGACGCCCAAGGCGCCTGGAAGTGCGGGGAGCAAACAGGTATGTGTCAATTATGTCGGCCAAGTAGCACGATGCGCCGACTGCCGGAGCTGAGGTTGGTGTTTACACCGTGTTCTGAGTACTACCGACAGAAACTGCAATGCATGTCTGGTCTAACGCGACAAGTAATTTGAGAATATCTTGCTCATTACCTTCATGAGTCACTTAAGGTTCCTTCAATTTTGCTTTTTGCATGAAGATGAAGACATTGCTAACGTACGTAGGGCTATCAGAAGTTTAAGGTTGGAGATTGGCTACGTATGTAGCCTTTCTCTGAGTACTACACGGCTATTCGTAAAAACAAATCAGACGTGCCATACGAGATGTTTCTTGTATTATCAGTTTCTTTAGCAATATTTTGTTGTGTGTTTTGTTCTTTAATCGGTCGTCCTTCTGAGTCGTGGGGAAACAATAGGATTAAGACCTTATCTTCGTGAGGTTCGTAGCAGACAAACTGAAAATTGGCCTTAGAGCTAATTATAAAATCAAGTCTGATTGTCTGTAGCATGTTGATGAAAATGTCAACGTTGAAATAAAATTAAATGGGTGCAAGTACTAATTGAAAGTCCATATACTGTCCTACTGAAATTTCATAACAATCTTTTTTCATATTGCTTACCATCCATGTTTTTGAGTATGCACAGCATCCCTCTTTACTGAAGGTTAAGAAAGAAACTGGGGGGCACCGATGTTTGTGAAACAGAACGATGAATGTTGCGCGAATGAAACGACGCATGGTTCATGTTCACGACACCCCCTGCTACTTTTCTGAGCAGGTAGACATGCTAGCTGTCTGACGGGGAGGCCCTAACGGCAAGCACTACGGCTGCCCCAAGCAAGGGTCTAGGGAAAGCCGAGTCACGAACTAACCCATCGCCGCTTCACGTCGCCGTGATTACATCGGAGTGGAGAAGAGGCGGGCAGCGGCCTGTCTGCCTTTGAGAGAATGGGATGGCTATCATGAATGCGTCTGATACTTTGTCGTACGCTTGTAACACAGCGCCCGGCGAAACGACCCGCAATCAACGCTGGTTTTTCTTGCCTAGTTGACTTTAGCGGGGCGTGCTCTCGCCTTTCCAAAAACCTCTTAGAGGTCAACGATGCGTCTTGGTCGACTGCCGCGATGGTGCGTAGACGGTACTCGATATATATTACTTCTGTGGCCAGCGGCCATTGAAACAATGAGCGGGGAGGGCGCGCCTTGATATCGCCGTTCTACTGTTGGGTGTGACTGTTTTCTGGCGGGTGCGCTTGCTAGGACCACGTCTTCTTGCCCATAGGCACTCCCGCAAAACGTCCGCTCAAAGCGTTTGCCCTTCTCGAGCTAGAACGAAGTCGGTCAAATACTCGTTCATCAGGAAATGTAGTTATTATCACTAAGCCGCGCACCTTGTCATCTTACACCACGCATGAGTGCTGAACACGACAGCTTGAAGCTAAGCTCTCCAGTAGCTGTTGTGGTTATTCCCTCGACGTTCCTATCACGCTTGGCTTATGTCTCGCTGCATTTTATGCTGCCGTCATTCTTTAATATAACTCGAATATATAAAGGTCATAGAAAACTGGGGTGGGATCTTTTGTTCAGTATTAAAGGTTATATCGGGAATAGGTTTCTAGGTATTTCAAGGTAAAAAATTGTAAGGTAAAAAAAAGTTATCAGGCTTCCCTAGCATTTATTGAGAAATCATTCCAATTGAATCGATAACACCCACTGGAGTGATCGCCAAACAAGAATAAGTGAGGAATGAGAGCAAGGCAAATAAATAACGAGCAATATATGGTCAATAACGAAGTGTGACGTATTCAATACAGAGGAAATAAGGGGACAACGAAGCCGCCAACGCAAATGTATGAGGGGGGCAATATTTGAGTCGTGTGTGCGCTGGAAAAGGGAGCGCTTAAGCTCGAGTGTATTGCTGAATGATCACGGCCACTGCTAAGCTAATAATGTCTTTTACTTCGGTATATTCCTTTAGCATAAAATTCTCCCAAAGCGTCAATTTAATAATAAAAACTTGGGCCAACCGGCCATCATACCGCTAACGAAGCATGAAAGAAAAGATGAGCAGAATCTTTATATTCTCAGAAAGCTTTCTGTTCTCTGTCTGTGACACAAAAAAAAACGGAACTCGGCTATTTCCTGTAGAACTCAAAAAGGAAGTTATGGCTTGCTCAAACGTAATGTTTGGAGGACCTTAATCTCCCGCCACAAGGTCAAGGCAATGTTCACCTGGCGGAACACTCTGTAGGAGCGCTGTCTTTCACGAGCGATTCACGGTTACACGTAGGCGATCGGATGCCCCAAACCCGCTTGCAACGAGTGCTCCCACAAACCTTGTAAAATTAAACTGAATGCCCGCATAAAAGGTGTGCCAATGTACAGACAAACATCATATATAAAATCAGAGCTTGTTATTTCATGACACTTTATTTTACGTGCGTATTCATTCAGGGAATACGCAAATCTTAAACGGCGTGGGCCCTCATGCAGATTTTCCATGCCCCAGCCGTTATTCAAACGATGCAAGTTAGAACAATGCGACAATCGAACAACTCTTTTGTTCATTTTGCTGCGCACACTCTAAGACTGCATAATTTATTATGTAGAGCATATCCGTGCTCTCAATGTAGCATTAATTAATTTTTTGATTTTTTTAAATGTTCATCATCATTGAAGATACTCTACTGCTGTGGTGAGAACTAAAACGATGAGATGAAGGCGGTAGAACTCCGCAGTCGAAATACTAATAAAGTGCCAAGCACTGGGTCCATGCTTATACTACAAACAGCGAAGACAAGCTGCAAACAGTGCGATCAAACAAGAGGCAAACCGGGACTACATTAAGGGCGATTAAAGTCGATGTGAAGCATTTAACCCTTTGTCGGTCGTCCTATATTTTTGACATGGTAATATAAAAAACGGCTGTCCTTTATTGATATAAACTAGAAAGAAATAGTATGAAACATATTTCATCAAAATGAAGCCAGTAGTTTACTGAAAAAAAAGTCACAGTTTCGCCACTAGGGCGAAGCAATGAATGCGATAGCAAGAAATTAATTTGTCACACGAAGAACGACAAGCAGCTCGATACTTGCAACGCGCCGCCGCAGCACAAAGAAGGACGCTCGAAAAGGACGCATAGGTATACACAGGACAAGCGTGAACTAACAACTGTCGCAGTTGTTACGTATTTGTATTTCAGCAACGCACTGCGAGTGTCCACATTGCAGAAGCCGAGGCTGTTGTTGTTGCCTCTGTCATGGCTCATACCCACTCATGGGGATTTGCCAAGGATTGATTATACGAGTTTTCGGCGCTGTTTGATACTTCTTTTTCTTTTAAACTGCGTCACGTGGAATGACCCCTCTGCGTCTCCTGCCACGCAGTGGCGTCCGACGCGTGCCCGGTGTTCTTTTTTTAAATGCGAATGCATTTCTTAGCCGGGCTATGTCAGGCGGCGTTGTCCCGCGTTGTCCGGCGTTGTCCGCGGAGGAGGAGGAGGAGGATAGGTTGAGGAGGTGTCCGCGCGCCGGCAGGTGTTATCTCTCCGCTCTCACTCCCTCTCCCATAGGCAACAGCTGCGGGCGCGCGCGCTTATCCTCGCCCCTAGCAAACGGAGCATGTGGTGCGAGAGAGTGTAGGAGAGGGTAGGTGCAGTGCTTCGCCGCTCCTTCTCTCGCCGTTCGCTCTCTCTCCTCCCTGCGCCCCGCTCTCCCGTCCGCTCGCGCCTCACTCTCGACCGTTCGCTGGCTGGGCGCCTCTCAAGGCGATGAAGTCGGTGTCGGCGCATTCGCATTTCCTCACGATTCCCTTCGGGGAGGTGGCGGCATTTTTTCCTTCTACATCATGAGTGGTACAGACGGGAGCCATGTTTTCGTGCGCATCTAAAGGGCAGTTTTCAATTTGAAAGAAACTGTAAAAGCGTTGCGTGATAGAAAACACGCTCAAGCTGTTCCGAGATCTGCGTACCGCGAGCGGCAAATGGTGCATATGAATAGCTCGCCGTTATATCGCTGGCACGACCATGGCGTGTGGCTGTGTTGGCTAGCAGGCTGCGGAGCGAGGGATCGCTGGTTAAAACCCCCGTTATGTGGTCTGGAATGACGGCGTCGACAGACGGCGACGGCGACGGCGAAAATCAGCCGAGAGTGTCCATATCATTGCTATCGCAATAAAAGAGGGACATATATGTCCCACTGCCTCATGAAGGCACCATCTCGCGATTGCATCAACGGGAATTTTGGCATGAAACGGCCGAAGCAAGTGGCACAGAGTATCACTTTTAAAGTTGTGAAGAGAAAAGTTGTGCGGACCTCATTTGAGCAGGAGAACGCCGCCTGCAGTTGCGTCTCTTGAGCCTTCAAAGCACTGTGGTATGCCCCTGTAAAGCTAACTTCACCGCATGCATCGACCACTTTTTTTTTTTTTTTTTGTCCATTTGGCTGTCCTAGCTTTTGCTGTTGAAATTTTCGAGTACAGATGTTATCCCTGAACATGTGGCTACATTTCAAGAGGTACATAATATCGACAAAATATTTCCACGCATTAATATCCGCAATTGCGCTGCGTGATTAGCGGGATAATTTTGAAGGGGATTGTTCCGATGCATTTATTGGTCAAGTTATTTCGCAAATTTACAAAAACACGTGATGACTGGAGGCTAAGATCGTCTGTCTGAAAAACCAGAAAAGGAAGATATTATCCGGCAATTTGATTGGTAGGTTCTATGTATCTCAAAAAGAGGAAAATTCAGAAGCGGTCATAAAAAATTTACCGAAATTCAACGCTATTGTAACACTACATCCGCCCTTCGAAAGCGTGGTAAAAGAATGTTTTTCGAGATTAATATGACTTAGGTAAGATATGAGTGACTTAATGTTGCGCTAATTGCAACGGGTGATGTGGGAGAAATTTTTTTTCTGTAGCGAAAAAGTGGGATGTATGTGTCCCACTGCCGCACAAAGGGTTAACCATCGTCACAAGCGCTATTTTCACTAAAGTATGTTCTGCAAAATCAGCACGTTACGGTAACTAGGTAACGCGGTTGCTTTCTTAAAGTCTAGTGTCTTGTACTGCACTCTTCAGAAAGCCTATTAATGCCCTTGTAGCAGCGGCTGTTGCTGTCTGGTCGGATATGCGGACATTGCATTCCGTTTTCCCCTGTGCAGACTAGCAGGCCAGAACGCACAACCTCAGGCCGACCGCTCTGCCTTCTAATAAATTATCTTGCTCTTTCATCTGGTTAATGACATTTTTTTTGTCTGGAAATATAGGCGGATGTTAGCTAAACGAGTTAGCTCTATAAATCACTTGAATCGAGAGGTTCCACTGCTAAATCACGGCCTTACCTGAAGTTTTGTTCTGAGTGTTGGCTTCCTAGAACACAAATAAAACCCACAAGCTGACTGCTGACTAGGTCTCATGTTGAGGCCATTGCACAGCTGAAATTATGTATCCCTGCTGGCTTGGCCAATACTTGTGGGGATTGGCAAGAATTCTATCTATCTATCTATCTATCTATAGGTCTCATGTTGAGGCCATTGCACAGCTGAAATTATGTATCCCTGCTGGCTTGGCCAATACTTGTGGGGATTGGCAAGAATTCTATCTATCTATCTATCTATCTATCTATCTATCTATCTATCTATCTATCTATCTATCTATCTATCTATCTATCTATATTTTTAATGCCTTTGTTTATGTGTTCTCGTGGTCGCCTCTAACTTGGCACAAACCAGAATTGACAAATGAGTGTACGTTAAACACGTGAAAGTGACAGAAAGAGAAGGAAGACAGAAATATAAAACTAAAGAGAAACAAGAAAGGGACCCCCCCCTTCACAGCTCCGCTGTTCCTTCCGGCTTGGCACCGGTACTGCGAATTAAGTTGCAATACTTTTTCTTACATTTAAGCCAAGTGTCACGATGCGGAGCGACATGGTCATCTAAATTTTGAAGTTGTGTACATATCAGGGTTAGGCAAAGATAGTCGGAAACGTTTGCTGGAATACATATATCCAAATACGCGGATTGGAAGGCTAAAATACAGATACTGAGATATATATACCTTTGACGTAACGGGATATTTCGGAGGTACTTTTGCAGAAAGACGAAAAAAATGTATCCCGGAATACAGTTACAGCAATATAGATACGGCAATACTTTTCTATGTCGGGTATGCTGACACTCCGCAAAGACATTTATTAAGTGCAGCGTAATTTTTTTGAATGAAGGGGCAATGCATTCAGTCCAGCAGTTTATTTATTTATTTATTTATTTATTTATTTATTTATTTATTTATTTACTTATTTATTTACTTATTTATTTATTTATTTATTTATTTATTTATTTATTTATTTATTTATTTATTTATTTATTACAAAACCCTCAGCGCCATGTAGACATTAGAGGAGAAAGGGGGGAGTTTAAAAAACCGGCAGATCCCACGCACCGTGGGAATCGATGTGATGCGAAGCAGCCAGCAAGGAGCAAATCATGCTGTACATAATATGCATGTCATTATTTACATGATAGGACTTGTCATTTGTGTTTGTCAAACAGTCACGTCGCGCAATACATATTTCGGTGTATATCAATCTAGCGAACTGGACGCAAGCGCACCACGAGCGTGGCATGTAAGTGGCATTGTAGATGACATGCATGATAAGATTTACATGTTAACACCTGCCACTTATGTTCGCTTAATTTTTTACCTCGAATCACAGCGAGACGCGAGACCAATCTGCCTCCATTTCGCATGCGTTCGTGTTTTCGCGCTCTGCGCATCGTGCAGACGCCATCCGCGTTCCCGCCTTTAAATTGACGGGCAATTTGTCAATTCCAAAGTGTGTTCCTCGAACGCCTGTGCCCACTGAGACGGGGTCGGTCAGAATGAAACGTGATGCGCGCGTCTCCCTCCTTGCATGATTAGAGACGCTGGGCAATGCGACGTTACGCAAGCAAAGCGCGAGGGCTGTAGAGTCCAACACGGCCGGCGTCCGTTTGCGCGCCCCGGCGCCCACCTGGCACTGTGCCAGGGCACGGCTGGAGGGACGGACGGACGGACGGGCGGGCGGACGCGAGCATGATACATTAAAGGCTTTCACCTTAAAATTTGGTGTATATCAAGCTGGCGAAACGGCCACGGGAGTACCATGAGTGTGGCATGCAAGTCATGTTGCGCATGACATGTCATGGTTTCCATATTAAAATGTCATTTATGCCCGTCATACAGTCACGTCCCTAAATACGAAGTTTGTTGCATATCAAGCTAGCGAAACGGCCACGAGAGTGTCATGAGCGTGCCATGCAAGTCATGTTGCACATGGCATGTCACGATTTCCGTATTACCACGTGGCAATTATGTTCGTCATACAGTCACGTCAGTCAATACCAAATTTGGTGTATATAAAGCTAGCGAAACGGCCGTCAGCGCGCCATGAGCGTGGCATGTAAATCATGTTGTATATGACATGCTGGTCATGATTTTCATATTACCACCTGTCATTTATGCTAGTCATACAGTCACGCACCTCAATACCAAACTTGGCGTATATGAAGCTAGCGAAACGGCCACGAGAGTGTCATGAGCGTGGCATGCAAGTCATGTTGCACATGACATGTCATGATTTCCATATTACCACTTGGCATTTATGTTCGTCATACAGTCACGTTACGCAATACCAAATTTGGTGTATATCAAGCTAGCGAAACGGCCGTCAGCGCGCCATAAGCGTGGCATGTAAATCATGTTGTACATGACATGCACGTCATTATTTGCATGTTACCACCTGTCATTTATGTTCGTCATACAGTCACGTCGCTCAATCCCAAATTTTGCGTATATCAAGCAAACGAAACGGCCACGAGCGCACCATGAGCGTGGCATGTAAATCATACTTTTCATGACAAGTTATTCATGATTTTCATGATATGAAAAGCCATTTTTGTTCGTCATACAGTCATGTTATGCCATACCAAATTTGGTATAAATCCCATTAACGATACGGCCAGGAGAGCACAAAGTCGTAGGCGGCTAGATAGATAGATAGATAGATAGATAGATAGATAGATAGATAGATAGATAGATAGATAGATAGATAGATAGATAGATAGATAGATAGATAGATAGATAGATAGATAGATAGATAGATAGATAGATAGATAGATAGATAGATAGATAGATAGATAGATAGATAGATACGCTCAAAGTCGCCGAAGTTCGCTAAGAAATGCTTCGCATTTAAAAGAATATAATGGGTGCAACAACCGTGCTGACAAGTGGGCGAGTTGACAATTATTCAGGTCCACCGCCGCGGTCGTATGTATTTCTCGAAGATAAAAGTGAATTTCGGTGTTTCAAATAAAACAGCTGTGAGGTAGCGCCCGTGGTGTTTATTCCTTTCTGGTAAGTGTGTTTGTTGCGCGAAAAACAGTCATAATAGGTGTACTTCGACTCATTCTGTTTGAAAAATGACATACTCGAAGCTAGGGACTGTGAAAGGAAGAGTAACAAGCACCTGACACCCGAAATCGACATAATTGGTCATAAGAAATTGAGCTCTACTAGAAAGAGCATGGTTCAAGCAAATCACTCGAATCACTTACGAACACCAGCGAATTGAGGAAAAGAATACACTTCTTTTGCCCACAAGATTTATTTTGTTGAGAAGGTCGCTGGCTTAGTTAACTTAAGCATCAGGAGCTGCTCAAATAGGTTGTTTTCTGGACAGCGTCGGTTTGACCTCACCACAAGACTGGCGAAACAAAAAAAGTCTCCCTTCTGCTGAGGATGATCACAAATTAGAGTTATAGTAAATAAATTGCGCCGTCATAGCCGCATAGTCTTGCAGCATGGCGATATTTTTTCTTTGTTCATTGATGTACCTAGACACTTTCGCCTTCACGTGGGTCTGTTCTGACCATTTAGAAGCGAAAGTTGGTCTCCATTTTTGGAATCCTCAACGGCTGAGAATATAAGCTAGCCATCGTTACCTACGTGCAATGTAGCCCAAATGTCAAAACTGCGCCATTTAAACATTGGCTTCTTAAAACCACGGTCTTTGGGGGGTGAGGAGCTTTCAACCCTCCGAGGTCGCTTATGCGAGCTTTCTAAACAGACCTGAAAATAGGGACGTGAAAATGGAATACCAACTCGCCCAACAGTCCATTCTTCTAAATAGGGACAGCTGCACACAGCGCCCGATCAGAGAATACATCAACCGCTCGTCGCCTGGGCCGAAAGGGTCAATCTTCAATAAAACTTCCAATGATGCTACCAGCATCCATCTCAGCAAGCCTCAACAGGCGAAGTCGGCTCCCCTGGTTGGGAGGCCTGGCGCCAGAAAAGACCGTTTCATGCTTGTAAATCAATTAGGAACTCAGCCTGACACGCTCGAGGGGTGGTTGGAAGTGCGACAAAGATAGCCATTTCATAGCCACTACAGGAACTGCTTTTAAAAGTGCCGCCAGCGGGCTTTTGCTTGTCTGGGCGCAAAAAAAAAAAAAAGAATCTCAGCCACACGTGTTTTCTTGTCTCTTCCCCTACAGTGCTCATCACCTTGCACGACCACAGAAGATCGTCAAGCAGCAGTTGGTGGTCATCTGCAAGTAGCAGGAGCCTCCCCCAATACGCATCCTTCCCCAGTAATGAATACATAGGTTTAACGCCACTGGGGTCCCACCTTTCAGTCTGTGTCTCCGCAAATGGCTGTGTCTCCGCATTATCGGCTTTATGTCAGAGTGAGCGAGCGTGGTCAGAGCTACAGATATGCTTTACTGGAATAATATATTATTCTTGTACACTACAACTACAGGGCAGACGCACCCGCCAGGCTTAGCTCCATTCGTTAGCGTACAGCCCTGTACCGGTCAACGCCTTTCTCCGGCGACGCCACTCGCGCCTCGCATCACAAGCTTGACGTCGTTGTTTTTTTTCTTTTTCTCCTCCATGGCATCTATCTGAAACATCTCAACGAGTTATATTGACAGCGAAGCTGTTTAGAGGTCAGCCATGCCTGTGGAGTCGCAACAGAATGTCTGAGAAACCGTATAATATCCGTTGTCGTCACGCAGAGTGAACATCTAGTACCACCACAGCTTCTAGGCTGGATTATGCGGGCTTCCGGTGTTGCGAGAGGGAGGCTCAGCAGGAAGCGAAAAGGGATGTGCCTCGCCTAGAGTGGCGAGAGAAAGGCCCACTCAGACAAGGAGAAGGTCAAGAGCGTCTTTGTATGATCGCTCGGATGGGGAAAGGGTGTACAGCCACCCATCCAGTCGTTAAGCGCGGCATAACGAATCACGGCGGCGAAATCAACGAGAATACGCGCATGTGCCTGATGAACAGTGCTGTGCAGCTGTCTTCTGCTAGGCTGTTCCCGGAACCGGCCACCGGGACACGAGTAACCGGCGCTTATTGACGCGTTGGTCGATGCTCGCGTGTTCAGGTTAAAAGAATGGGCGGCTGTACATGCAATGACGCCTGGCGATACTTCCTTGGCGAGGCGGACATTCCATGAACAGCAGCTGCCTTTGCAACGCTGGTTGCCTTCCAGCTCAGCCGCCATAGTAATTAGCGTTTTTGGTGAGTGGCGGGGAAGAATGGGCCCCCCAGCACACTTGAACGCCATTCTAGCCTTTCAGCTTGGCCGTGACTAAACGTGCCGTCGAGTGGTATCCACATGGCTTAATAAGAACGAAGCAATCCTTTGTGCAGACTGCCGAAACTTAGGCGCAAAATGTAAAGCATGACAAAAGGGGCAACAGCAGATTCAATAGTACAATAAAGCAATACTACAACCACATAGCACAACATAGAGTATCAAATGAAGAACAAGGATAAAACACAGAAATATTAGAAATGACTTTGAAAAAATTGGCCGCGTATCTGCGTGCTTCGCTGCAAATGTCGCCGGCCGTACTAAGATGTTTTGCCTTGCCTCATACAGCGCCTACTCTACGTTGAATTGGCTGCATCTGGATGGAATTGATAAAATAGAGGAGGCGCTGCGCGAGATATGGACACCATCGAAAAACATGAGCTTGTGCTGAACCAAGGGCACTGCCAGCTGCAGCACTTTATCGTCGGCACAGGGCTTTTTCGTGCAAAGCGTCGCAGTTCGTGCACAGCGTCGCATTTTCAGCGCAGCCTAAAAAACACGTGGGTCTTTAGAATTATGTGTCTATGTATTTTCTAATAAAAGAACACACGACCTGATACTTACATATTAATGTTGCGCCTCGGGTATGCGTAGTACTTGCTTTTTGATCGAATATGTTCAAAAGAATGAACGCAAACGCCAGTTCAAGATGGGTGGGCGTTCAGAAAGTGGTTAAACTTTGGCCGAGTAGCTGAATCTGGTTACGGACAGACAGACAGACAGACAGCCAGACCAAAATTTTTGCGTGTAAGTATCCCAAGAAAGACTATCGTCTTTAGAAACTAGCAGTTGTTCCGTGTACGAATACAACCGATGAGCGAAGCTCCTTAGAAACGGAACGCACGCGGCGTTCGTCGCGTGCGGCGTTTCATTGTCCAGGCACGGCCGCTCGTTCTCCCCCCTTTGGTGCGGCCTGCCGATTCGGGAGGCAAACAAACGAGTGCGCGTGAAAGGGAATGTTGACTGACTGGCCACGATGGTAAAAAATTGCGACTCGCGGTAAAAAATTAAAAAAAGAAAACATGCATACATTCGCTTTGTGCGTTATCCCACTGAGAGTGTAAAAGAAAAAAGACATGGCATAGTCAGTGGAATGGCCACACGCTTTCGCCGAACGCACTTTAGAATGTACAAAGTGGCCTTCAATTTTTTGTCACCCTAGTATTGCAGTATTCTGCCCTCGTACGGCCAGCATGCAATGCTTTTTTTTTCTCTGGACTGCCTTTGGTTTAGAAGTCTGTGGACGAATTTCAGTGCAAGCGATGCCTAAAAACTGTTGTGTGCCACTTTGCAAGTCGAATGCTTCACGAAATCTGGAGCTGCGCTACCACGAGCTGCCGTCCAAAGAAAACCTCCGGAATGCCTGGCTGCGGAACATTTCCCGAGAAGGGACTGACTAGGACAGCCATTGGCAGCCCAGCTCCAGGACTGTCGTGTGTTCGCTTCATTTCACAGCAGACGACTACAAGGTAGGAATGAAACGCAAGTTGTTGCTGCGAAAGCCGTGCCTAAAGACCCTAGATTTTTGTCGGATCTTCCACAGGAGAGACTGGTGTAACCAGCCTCATAAGGGAACGGCTACGAGTAGAGAACAAGGCTTGCAGTCATTAAAAGAGCCGTACTGCAGCCATATCATTGATAAAATGTCAATACAGCAGCAATTGATCTATCATCGTCAAGATGATAGAATTTTCGGGCTCATTGATTTCGAATGCGAACCTCAAGCTGGTGGTGCCACTGATCATGAATCCGGTCATGTATGTCGTGGAAATAATACGTCACGACGCGGGAGTAAGGGCGCATGATTCCCGTACAAATATAATATACATTAAACATCGGCTGTTTAGTTGACATTAAAGTCGGAGTCACCACGCTTTAATCATTCCCAACAACATTATTGAAAAATAATATTTCGTTACCGTACGAGCGATAGCAAGACGAGGATCATGTGGTTCCTCGTTGCATCAGTTTGCATCTAATTTAGCGCATGTATCAAGAGCCATCTACCTCTGTTCCAGCTAAAGTGTCTGCAATCTGGTCATGGGAGCGTCTCAAGTGAAGCATTACAAAACACCGAGCAGAACTACCTGAAACTACCCGCGCATTTAGCTCACTGTAGCTGAAGGGAGCTTTGGGAGAAACACCTGCGTCTCCGATAGCTAGCGCCATAGTCAGTGCGGTGAGTTGAAAGAGAACTAGCACTCTCATAGGCGGAGAGGGGCATTCGGCGGGCCGCAAGAATCGGAGAGATCGAGCGGCCGTGGTCCAGGCAACGGACCAAGCACTGGGCGAACGACAGGGTGAAGCGATGGTTTCGCGCGTTCGCCGGTTTTAGGGGAGAAGGCAGAGTCGAAGAGAGAGAGAGATGGAGACTAATCTGCCTCTGTTTCGCATGCGTTCGCATTCTCGTGCTTTGCGCATCATGCAGACGCCATCCGCGTTCCAGCGCTCATTTATACTGCCGCGTGAAGGGGAGACGCCACAGCTGGCACCATGCCAGGGAGCTTCAACCGCAATGGCGACGGCGGGGTGCCGGCCTAAGGAGCTTCGCTCTTAAAAAAACATAAATGAAATAGAATGATGAAAAGGGATCTTTGCTCTTTCGACGACTCTCGTGTGATGGTTATCTCGAATTGTTCGACAGTGTGTGTTGCGACAGGCAGTGAACTCGCTTTTGTGTGTCTCTCTTGCAGGCCCTTTAAAACATTCGGTGGAAAAAGAGCACAACGCAGATGAAGAGACAATGACACTGAAACTGATTCGTTCCCACGGTCATCGTATATATATATATAAAGATGTACAAAAGCCAATAAAATTAGGCAGTAATTACTGAGGTAATGCCCACTGAAGTAACTTGTAAAGCAACGGGCGTCCTCATGACAGCATGCACCGGGCTGAACTATCAATTTCTCGCGGTGTGAAATCAAGGCCGGCTGTAGCAATATGTGAAAATTCTATTCCTTCTGTGATGTTTAGTTGTTAACACCTGTCGCAAAAAGTGGACCATATTGCAACGCTCGCTAATTAAGTCTTTTTTGTTCAGTAAGAACCAATAGTAGAGAAATCATTGCATCATTTCGTATCACTATCTGTCGCCTGTCAATTTCAGAAGCAACGTAGAGAAATCTGTCATGCTTCCGTGTTTAGATAGGTGTCATGTGAAGAAATCTATATTCTACGCACAAGCAAATTACAAATAACGATGAAATTGAATATTACAATGCTGCCAATCAGACTTTTTTTCTTATTTCAACTAACATATTTACAGCACCTTTACTGATGACAAGTATTGGGTCAAATACGCTGAATGTTTTCTGGTTCCTGATCATGACTACAGTGACATGAGCCTTGAGACGAATCCACAGGCAGAAAATATAAGACAGGACGTGCAAAAGGTAAACATCCGGTATGCTATTGCTTCACTCAGGATTTCCTACAAGAAGCAAACGCTTTCAGGAAACAAAACTGTGTAACAGTTCACCCCAACCTATTAGATACAGGGCTTCCATTTCTTGAGTCATGATTAGAGGCCGGATTTTTAGGCACTAAAAATCGTGTTTTAGGGCGCCAGAAATAGGCAGGAAAAACACAGTTTTAGGCCCCCAAAATCGTAAATATAGGCACAATAAATTTTTACAAAAACTCAAATTTTGGAATAAGGACGTGCGCGACCTGGTCTACGACAGGAAAGCAAACAAATTTTATATTTTATGATTGTACAAAGGCGTTAATGATTTAACATAGCCATGCAATGGTCCCTTTTCGGGCACGGTTTCCAGAACACGGTCTCTCCTTTTATTGTCCAGAATGGTAAGTTAAGTGTCCACCATCGAATAAACACGCTCCTGGGTCTGCTTCTTTTCCGCATGGCTGGGAAGGGCAGCACAGGATTCAATAGCCAAACCGCTAAAAGGCCAGAAGGGTCTGTTAGCCTTGTATTGGCCGGGTCTAATAGCGCAGGGTCAATTTCTCCTCTTTGTGTGAACACCATATAGGGCCCCTTACCAGGTTTCAGTGTTTCGAGCTAGAAGTGTAATGCATGCACTGCGCTAACGATCACGTCTGCCAGAGAGAGAGAGAGAGAAGTAACTTTATTGGCACCCGTGAAATAGATGACGGGGCAGAGGCGTCAGCCTAAACCCACACTCATCCTCCCTAACCGTCGACCGGGATCCCTTGGGACGTGGCGGCGGTCAGGGCGAGACCGATGACTTGCCGTTGAGCATTTTCCTCATCGTTGAGTAGCAAGGACTCCCAGGACTCTCTGCATCTGTCTGGCTCATCAAAGTTAGGACAGCTCCAAACCATGTGGACTAAGTCCGCTCTACCATCGCAATGCCTACACCGAGGGCTATACACCGAGGGATGCCACTTGCTCAACAATTGTGGGTTTGGAAATACCCCTGTTTGTAACTTTCTCCACATAACTTCCTCGCTTTTTGAAAGGTTCTTATGCGCTCTCGGGTAAGTCTTACGCCCCAGCTTATAATGGTTAAGGATTTCGTTATAAGTGCTCAGTTCGTCAGCGGTCTGTAGGGGTTCCTCGCTTAGGGATGTTGTCGAGACAGCGCTGGAATCCCGGAAAGTGAGACCTCGGGCCAGCGCGTGCGACTTCTCGTTCCCTCGCAAACCCTGATGAGCCGGTGTCCAGATTAGTGAAACCTGCTCCGCCGGGGGGCTGTCCGACGGCTAATATGTGTACAGCTGTGGCAGAGATCCTGCCCGCATCAAAATTTCTGATTGCAGATTGTGAATCACTAACAGTAACTCTCACATTCTTTTGAGTCAAAGCCAGCGCAATGGCGACTTCTTCCGCCTCTGTTGCTCCTAAATGGCTGACGCTGCAGCACGAGGCAGGGCCTCCGTTTTCGCGTGTTATTACGGCTGCGTATACTTTGCCTTGCTTGTATTCGGCCGCGTCCGTGTAAATCACATCTTGCCTGCCTTTCAGGCTTTTCTGCAACGCCTCAGCTCTGTCCTTTCGTCTGCTCTCGTGATGCACCGGGTGCATATTCCTGGGTAACGGGAGTATTCTTAGCCTGTCCCTGACTCGCGGTGGGACTTTGCCTGTCTGCTTGGAACACGCCTGGGGCTCAAACTCCAGCCGCTCCAGGATCCGTTTACCAGTCTGAGTGCGCAGCAGTCTCTGATATTGCGATACTGTCGCCGCTTCAATGAGCTCGTCTAAGGTGTTGGACACCCCTAAACTTAAGATTTTGTTCGTTGGTGTGTTTGGGGGAAGGCCGAGAGCCGTCTTGACTCCCTTCCTAATGATGATTTCGACCTTTTCTTTCTCTGCTCTGGTGAATTTCAGGTAGGGGGCTACATATATAATCCTGCTAATTACGAAAGATTGCACTAACCTTAGGAGGTTCGCTTCCTTCATACCCGCATGTTTTTTGCTATTCGCTTGAACAATCGGCACGTCTGGTTGGTACTCGCTTCCAGTCTCTGGATGGTCTCGGCGTTTTTTCCGTTCGCTTGAATCCGCAAACCAAAGACCCTGATACTGTCGACAGTGCGAATAAGGTTACCGTTTACTCTCAGCTCGATGCCGTGCCCCGCGTCCTGTCCCCTTCCCCGTCGCCGCGCCCGCGATGTTAAGAAAAGGACCTCCGACTTCTCCGCTGAGCACCTGAGGCCAATTGGCTCCAGATATTCCTCGATAGCTTGGATTGCCCTCTGCAGCGTCTCCTCGATGTGCCCGTCACTACCTCTGCTCATCCATAGCGTCAGATCGTCCGCGTAGAGCGTATGGTTCAGTCCTTCTATGCCTGCCAGCTTCCTGGGGAGACCCATCATCGCGATGTTAAATAAGGTGGGCGACAGAACTGATCCCTGCGGCGTACCCTTGCTTCCCAGTTTAATACCTTCCAATGACTGCCCTCCCAAGCTGATCGTTGCCGTTCTGTTCGCAAGAAAATCCTTTATATAATTGTAAGTCTTCGTGCCTACATTGAGAGCTCCCAGACTCTCCAATATGGCCGAGTGCTTCACATTATCGAATGCTTTCGAAACATCTAACCCTACGATTACCCTGGTCTCTACCGTGTTTTTGTCTATCACCTGTTCTTTGAGCTGAAGCATGACGTCGCATGCCGATAGATGTGACCTAAAGCCAATCATGGTGTCGGGGTACAATCCCTGATCTTCTAGAAATCTATTCAGCCTGCGCTGAATAACATGTTCCATTAATTTGCCCACGCATGAAGTAAGTGAAATGGGATTGAGATGTTCAAAGGTAGGTTTCTTTCCAGGCTTTGGAATGAAGACAAGGTTGGCAGCCTTCCACGCTGGCGGAAGTTGCCCTCTGTCCGAACAGTCCTGCATATACGCTGTCAGATTTCTGACCGACGCATCGTCCAGATTTCGGAGCATCTTATTGCTAATCCGATCCGGCCCTGCAGCCGTCTTCGTCCTCAAGCGGTTTATTTCTGCCCTGACCTCACATACCGTGATCGGGCTGTCAAGATCTGGGTTTTCTAAACCCGAATACTCAGGCAGGGACTCATACCCCGTACAGCTGAGATACCTATCCCTAAGCTCGGCGATGAGCTCATCGGCCGTCCCTTCGTATTTGTAAACGAGCTTATGTAGCTGCTGCCTAGCTTCTAGCTTGGATTTGTCCGGATCTAGCAAGTGTCGCAGCAGATGCCAGGTCCTTGCACTACATATTTGGTGGTCCATTTGGTCACAAATGCTGTTCCAGTTCTGCTTGGTGAGGGTTAAAGCATATTCTTCTATTTCCTTCTTCAACGCAGCCAATTTCCTGCGGATATTTCTATTGCCTCGTTTTTGCGCGAGCGTCAAATTGAGCTCGTGCTTTTCGCGCCATAGGTTTATCATGTGTCTATCAACCCATTCCTGGTTCTCATCGACCTCGATTTCCTCAGTTGCATTGTGGACCGATTGAATAACTCCTTTGCTCCATTCGTCTATGTCTTCGATGCCATCCTGGCCGGATTGACTATTCCTGAAAGCATGCCAATTCACAGTTTCTAGCTTCTTCGTGCGAGCTACTGAAGGACCGTCTTCTGTGACTATCTCAATTATTCTGTGGTCGCTACCCAGATCTTCACCCGTGTTACACCATGTGGCCGAGAGCCCGCCTCCAATCAGAGTGAGGTCCGGCGTAGTGTCTTGCGAGACACTGTTTCCCTGTCTAGTTGGCCTCAAGGGATCCGTCAAAAGGGTCAGACCGTTCTGCTGTATGCTATTCCATAATGCCCTCCCTTTAACCTGCGCAAACCTGTATCCCCACGCGGGGTGATGAGCGTTGAAGTCACCCACTACGAGGAGGGGGCTGTCCTTCGCGATCATCCTGACTTTGGCGAAGAGATCGTCAAAACCACAGTTACGCCTTTGCCTAGGGGAGCTGTACACGTTTAATACAAAAAGATTTTTAACCTTCGGCTTACGAGGGACTAGCTCGATCAGTACATGATCCATCTGCATCAACCCTGTCTCGTGCTGTAGTGCTGTGACGTTGCGTTTGACCAGAGTGACAACCTGGGTATTTTCCCATCGTCCCGCATACGATTTATAGCTAGCGAGCTTCGCGTTCTTTCCACATTCCTGTAACGCTATGACTTCCGGCTTATCCCCATTGGTCAGGAACGACTGAAGAACGGCTCGTTTGCGCGAGAAACCCCTACAGTTCCACTGCCAGATGGTGTTACGGTACTGAGCCATCTTTAAACTTCTGAATTTCCTGGCATAGGCACTGCCATTGCCCGTCTCTGTTCGCGGCCTCAGCCCTCATTTGCTCATTCATCTGCTGAATCATACCATGGAGCAGCTTCATGTCTTGTTCAATTTTATCGAAACGTAGCTCGTAATTGTTTACTGTTTCCACATCCTTCACCCGCTTCTTTTTAGGAGGAGGATCTGCACGCGGTGTTTCCGACACCGATTGTGGTACTGCTGTCGCGCCCTTCTGCGCTCCCTCATCTATGCGCTTATTTAGCAAATTTATCTGCTCTCGGAGCTCTCTGTTTTGCTCCTGCATGTTATTGCATTGCGCCTGCATGGTTTTGATCTGTTCCTGCATGAGCCTGTTTTGTTCCTTGAGAGCCTTTACTATTGCGGAATCCTGAGAGCCCCCCGTCCACCCAACCCACCTGAGAGTTCGGTGGTGTACTCTTCTGGGAGTTCTTGGACTGTTGCTCAGGGTGAGAAGCTTCTGCTCGCGTCGACAGTGTAAGCCTGGGGAACGATGCCGAGCGGTCCCTCGGCGTGCTCTTGGATCTGTCGCTAGCACCATCATGACGGCTGCTTCGCGTCTGTTGATGTTGCTGCAACGCTGTTTTCGGCGCTTTCTCTTCTTCTGGTTCCGCTGCAAGCTTTGCCTCCCACTGTCGTTTCTTGACAATATATGGCGTGCAAAACAACATCGTACACTTCTTATGTCCAGTCAAATGTTCTTTGCCGCATAAACGACACTGTGGCACATACTGATGGTCCTCCGGCGGAGATGACATACCACACCCTCGGCACTTGGCTTCTGGACTGTTGCAAACGTCCGATCTGTGGCCCAGTTCGCTGCACCGATAGCACACTTCGTAGCGTTTTTTGAACAGAAAACACCTCATGATCATGCCGAAACACACGAGCGTACGCGGCACCTCTGCTTCCGCAAAGGTGATGACGACTGTGGGAGATCGGCCCATTCTTCTGATCCCAAGAATCTCTGGGTTCTGTTCATGACCGGCGAAACCCTCCATTATCGTCTCCTCGGTCATGCGTATGTCCATTCCATGCACAACCCCTTTTCCACAGTTTTCAGGTGCCACCATGTACGCGGTCACCTCATGGTCCTTATCTTCGATCCATAGTTTTGATACTTATGACCTTCTCCGCACACTCAAAGTTCAAGGTATGGAAAAGAATCGTACCTTGTTTGTCGTTCACGAAGAGAAGATCCGACTTTGTTTTCTTCCACTCAAGGGACGCGGCCCGACGCACAGCTTCGCCGAGTAACGGTTGTGAGGTGTTTTTGATCACTGCTAGGCCCGCTTTTGGTCTGATAGCACTTTCCATCCGTCCTCCGGGAGCTTGGGGAGACGCGATGCCACAGATCGTTCAGCTAGCTTCCTTCCCACTGCTTTGTACGAGCGAACGCCGCCACGGTTTTCGGTTCCAGCCCCCCTTGCAGCCGGCGTCCTCGCCACCGCCGTTGTGCGTCTCCGTCTTGGCGTCGCCGGCGCTTTCTGGAACTTTCAAGCCCCGGCGCTTTTCGACACACTTTTTGAGTTTGACGACCCATCCTTCTCCGTCCATCTCATTCGGCTCGATGTCGGTGCCTTCCACAGTAACGTCCATCGTCATCGTGACACCACGGCCGTGGTGGACCGGCGACGGGGCCCCTTGTCCGCCCTCTCGGCCGTAGGCGTCGCTAGGCTTAAAGCAGGCCTAGCGGGACGCACAGCGCATCGGCACGAAAACGACGATGAAATCCTCAAGAATGCACTCACACCCTAAGGTCTTGTATCCACGGGTTCCTTGAAACTTCGAGAACGCGATTCGACCACCAAATCAGGTGTCCATTGATTTCTACCGCCATAAAAGCAAACCTTCGATGGAGCCAACGCAAACGCACGTCCGCCCCTTCCGGCCCCCCTGGCGGCCTCTCCCCTCACGTCTGCCAAGATTTGCAACGATACGCTCCCCGGAAGGAGGTGAAATGTCAGACTGAATGCCTCGTGCCCTCTATCTCACGGGCGCGCGCACCAATGTGGGGGAGGTGAAGTTCAACAAGGAATGGTCCTGTGTATGTCACAGTAGTACATGAAACTGCGAGAATTATTCGAGGCTACATGTGTAATTTGTGCAATCTGTTGCTTGAATAGAAGAATGAAAGTTAATAGAAATATTAAAACATACAAACGGAATGTGTGCGCACTTTTCTTTAGTTTTTTCTTCGAATCGAGAGCGATGCGAGACTTAGCTGCCTATATTTCTTCTGTGTTCGTGTTCTCGCCGTTCACGCATCGTGCCGGCGCCAGCCCCTGACAGCTTACTATGTTTTTGGTGCATCGTCCCTTACAGCAGTTCCAGCTGTGCGACGCGCTATGTCGTGGTAAGGATACAGGATCCATGCCAGCCTCTCCAAACGCATAGACAGATCCATCCCACAGAAACAGGCAGTACACTATAGAGCAAACGCCGAAACGATACAACACCGCTTGTGCGCACGACCTGGCTTGGGCATGTCATGTGCACATAGTGTAATCTTGCGTGGGCATGGCGTGTTGATGCGTCAACGTCGTGTGATCTTCCGGCTTCGAGTTTCTCTCAAACCGAACAGGGCAGGGAAAGAATTTGGCTTGCGAGTGGCAAAGGTTTCAAGCTCACCTACCGGCATCATGCTTTCGCGGCTCGTAATGAACCAATTAAAAAGTTCTTGTGGTACAAAGCTCTTCATTGGACACGCGAACACTTCCAGTATCTGACTAAAATTTCTCATGTGACGTGGTGAAGCGGCCTTTAAGAGTAAATTACAAACGAAACAAAAGCCATGTGCACATCATATTTTTTTTTTACCTACTTTCTATTTTCCCCTGACGGCACTCCATGGTTTAGCATTCGCTCTCCATATTCCTGCTCCTGCGCGAAGGCACCTCCTGTTTTCTGCCCCCCTACCACGCCAAAGTCTTCAAGGAGGTGCTTCAGTTCCATGGGACCACTGGACTGGAAAACCTGCGGTAAAAGCCGCCCGCCACGTCCTCGGCCATAGACGCCACTCTCCTCTTCTTCCCCTCTCCTCTTCCCGCCTTTATTTTCCTCTCCCCATTCCACTGTACACGCTGGGACGTGCTCCCATTTAGGGTTGCAGAAATAGCGTCTTTTCCTCTCCCCTGCTCCAACCGCTCGCGCCATGTCAGTGCGGTGGGGTAAGGTGGCCGGCGCGTCCCATTTCACTGCTGCTACCGGTTGCTTCCCGGATGTTTGTTGAACTAGGGAACTAGGTTGTTGCACCCCATAAAGTTCCGAAACGTCAATTTTGCCCGGTAACATGAATTACGGTCTCAAACTGTACTCGAAAGCAAAATTTGAGGCTAAATAGCGTTCATATAGGCACCAATTTTGAAAATAGGCATTTATAGGCACTATAAAAACACTATAAAAGCACTCCTTTACCCCTAATTCATGCTCATATATCAAAGTGGCGCGATAGGAACGCAAGGAAAAAAATAGGCATTTGCCTATAATCCGGTCTCTAGTCATGATGTGTGCCTGAAATACAATGCGTCATTGACTGAAATAAAAATGCAGCAGCGTATTTACTTGTGCATCTCGCTATACGCATTTTTTATACATTGATGGCTGCCTGTCACTTCTACGCATTGCTTCGGTATAGAAGGTGGTTTCCGATACGTTACACAAGCATCTTTTTTTAAAGACGATAGTCTTTCTTGGGATACTTGAACGCAAAAATTTTGGTCTGGCTGTCTGTCTGTCTGTCCGTAACCCGATTCAGCTACTCGGCCAAAGTTTAACCACTTTCTGAACGCCCACCCATCTTGAACTGGTGTTTGCCTTCATACTTGTGAACATATTCGATCAAAAAGCAAATACTACGCACACCTGAGGCGCAACATTAATATTTTAGTGTCAGGTCGTGTGTTCTTTTATTAGGAAACACATAGGTACGCAATTCTGAAGACCCTAGTGTTTTATCAATGCCAGCCAGATGCAGCCAATTCAACGTAGAGTAGGCGCTGTGTGAGGCAAGGCAAAACATAGTAGTAGGGCCGGCACAAGACTATCGTCGTTCGACGACATTTGCAGCGAAGCACGCAGATACGCGGCCACTTTTTAAGGCAAAAGCCTTTAATGTCGCATGCTCACGTCCGTCCGGTGTCCGTCCGTCCGGTGTCCGTCCGTCCGTCTGTCCGTCCGTCCGTGCGTCCGTCCGGTGTCCATACATCCGTCCGTCCACCTGTCCCTCCGTCCGTCCGTCCGTCCGGTGTCCGTCCGTCTGTCCGTCCGTCCGTCCGTCCAGTGTCCGTCCGTCCGGTATCCGTCCGTCCGTCCGTCCGTCCGTCCGTCCGTCCGTCCGTCCATCCGGTGTCCATCCGTCCGTCCGGCGTCCGTCCGTCCGTCCGTCCGTTTAGTGTCCGTCCGTCCGTCCGTCCGTCTGTCGGTCCGGTGTCCGTCCGTCCGTCCGTCCGTCCGTCCGTCCGTCCGTCCGTCCGTCCGTCCATCCGTCCGTCCGTCCGTCCGTCCGTCCGTCCGTCCGTCCATCCATCTGTCCGTCCATCCGTCCGTCCGTCCGTCCATCTGTCCGTCCGTCCCGTCCATCCGAGCTCTGGCATGGAGCCAGGTGGCCGCCGGGATGCGCAAACAGACGCCGGTCGCGTCGGACTCTGCAGCGCTCGCTCTTTGCTTGCGTAGCTTCGCTGTGCCCAGAGTTTGCAATCATTCTGACCGACGCCGTCTCAATGGACACAGGCGTTCACGGAATACACCTTCGAATTTACAAAGGGCCCGTCAATTTAAGCGCTGGAACGCTATGGCGTTTGCACAATGCACAAAGCGCGAGAAAATACTAACGCATGCGAACGGAGGAAGATTAGTCTCGCGTCTCGCTGCGACTCGCGGTCAAAAATTAAAAAAGAGAACACGCACATATTTGCTTTGTGTATTATCCCACTGAGAGTGTAAAAGAAAAAAAGACATGGCATAGTCAGTGGAACGGCCACACGCTTTCGCCGAACACACTTTAGAATGTACAAAGTGTCCTTCAATTTTTTTCCCACGGACTCCACTGAAGTACGTACACGGGTTCAAAACGACTTTCAAAACATTCCTGGTATAGATTATGATTTACGTCGGTAACCAACTGCGCAGCACTGAATGATAACCGCTACACTGTTTACAGTAAAAAAAAAACAACAACCTGCAGTTGCCTGACGAGTGTCATACTTTGAATGACAAAGAAGTGTCCGGCGCACTAAATTTTAATTCAATTTTTTTTTTTGCAACAACGCTGAGGCGCAAGGGTCACGTCTGTTCCCTCTCCAAAAAAAAAAAAAAAAGCCCATGAGGAGTAAGGCACACACGAACTGTCAGTAGAGAAACAAAAAAAAAAAGAAGGTGGAGACCCTAGATATTATGTACAGGCAGGGAGGTGAGCTGTGAATCACGATGTTGCGTAACTGTCACACCAGGGCGCAAGGTAGGGGCATGTCGCTTGCTCCGGCCAGTTACGCTTCATTAGCTGTCAGCATTGTACGTGAACGCTGGTCGGCTGCTCATCCAACCAAGTGCGCTAATGGTTTTCGTTTGGCCATCAGGAGTTGTTGCGTGGACAATGTTTCCACGTCGGGTTGCGGAAACAACTTGCCCTTGCTCGAGTAATTGCGAGACGGGCTATATTATTGCGTACGGTTGTTCGCACTGCATGTTCGCGCATGCCCTTTTGTTACCTAACGCTTTTGTTTCCACGCAGCCTGCTACTCTCCTTCGCTTTCCGCTTCGCTACATGCCACGGATAACCAGGTACCTGCTGGCTCGAAGCACTGTGGCAAAGGCCACGTTATATTAGGGTTGGCCTTTCTGCACTGCAGTGGTGAGAGAGTGGTAGCGAGTAATGTTACCTGCTGTTTGCGTAATACTAAAAAAATACAGCTTCTACAGTTAAAATACAGACACGTGAGCGCAGGCTGGCCGAAATGTCTGCAAGACAATGTTTACACGATAAATGCGAACATCTTTCTGAGGGCATATCAATTCTGACACTATTAATGGCCGTGTGGGGAAACAGGGTATTTTAAAGCTACAGCGTTAAAAGTATCCAGTTTTTTTTTTCTTTTTATCGCGTTCATTTTCTTTTTTTTTTTCTTACTTTTCTAAGCTGAGGGGCCCGCAGTTGTGACGCGCCTGTGGAAAGTGAACGTCCCTCGATGTCACTAAACATGAAATCAGTATTTTGATCCACGCAGGGTCATGTACTTGTATGTTTTTCAAAGCTGCTATTACGCACATCACATAGATCAAACGCTTTATTCAAAATATTTTTTTTTTCACGTTTACGGTTTAAGTGAAAAGCTGAGACGGTTGCTGGTTTGTACAATTTTACAACGTACCTAAACAAACACATTTCTGTTCTTTAGACGCATCAGCCAGAACATGTATACACTCATCGCGCTTTTTTCATGGTCAGTACATATGGCTAAAGCATGATCGGGTATATAAATGATATATATCGAAAAAGGCTTTCCATCTGTCCGACAATAGACTCGAGCAGTGCATTTGTCTAGCCGGTACATAGGTGGCAAATGAGGTTTAGAGGGCAAACGTAGCCGAAGATGAACATCAGTTTACTGCCCTGCACTGAGGATGAGTTAAGAAAGTATAAAATAACGAGAGGTGGTACCAGGGTTGCTGTTGGGTGGACATGAAAAGGCGCCAGAACTCACGCCAAAAGTAGCCAAAGTAGCCATGTCATTTGACATTATCGCCAAATTTCTAGCCAAATAGAACAGAAGTGGTATTATCAACAGAGTATTTCCTACTGATGAATAAATAAAACCATTTTGAATAAGTAAAACCACAAGTTTAAAAAAGAGCCATGGCGCCAACTGGAAATTTTCGTCGCCAACGGGGTCCAAAAGTGGATAATTTGGCGCAATGTAGCCACCAACGGCAACCCTGGGCGGTACAGTGAGGAGGTTGTCAAGAAACGCACAAGAAAACGGCGGCGCCATAGGCATGTTGCGTGGCTGCAGCTAAACGCTATTTCCACACCACAATGCTCAGAATCACCGCATAAGGGGGGGTGGGGGGGGGGGTAATGGACGCTTACAAGTGATCTTTCGTGACACGAAAAATAGGTCTCCATGCATGCTGCAATACCTAAAGACTTCATTCAAACAATATCAAAAGTGATTTATACGTGGCCTCCCCTGCTTTGAGCCATAGATTTCGTCTAAAGCTCATGACGTCCACGATCACAGCGCAGCAAGCGGCCTTGATAAGAGAATATATCTAGGATCAGCCTCGGCGATCGTTCAACATGGAGGTTCTCTAAATGCAACTATTATACGCAAACGCTATGCACCAACGTCTGATTGTTCTTCTGCATCTTGAACCTGCGGTTAGCATATCTATTTCCGCTACGACCAGTCTCGTACAATTTATGTTATCCTTCTCTGCCATCTGCTTTTAAGTCCTATGGCACCACAAGACCGTGCTAACTACTACCTATATATCAAGCATAAAGATAAAATCAAATGGAGAGCCGCGCAAATCGTCTCGGTGGTACGTCGATGGCAGCAATACAGCCAGCGTAGCCCGTTATGTACGCTGATGAGATACTGTCTTCGCACACGCTCGTTGTTTTCGGAACCACCAAGCGGCTGGCTCACTCGTACTACACAATCATACACGCTAAATGTACGCACAGTATTGCTCGAATCTGCCGAGGTCACTTACTGTTTGATTCCAGCACTTTAACAGTCGGTTCTAGCAGTTTGTGTTCTTATTTTTCAGCCTAATTACCACGGAACCAGAAACTTATGTGTGTATGTTGGAGTAACGAGTTGCTATGGCCCTTGGCAATCTACATCCGCTTTCTTTCCATTCGGTGGTGTGGGAAGCCAGTAGCATCACTGCAACTGAACGCTTTCGTGTGTGTGTGTGTGTGTGTTCTCACACACACACACACACACACACACACACACATATATATATATATATATATATATATATATATATATATATATATATATATATATATATATATATATATATATATATATATAGCAAACGACCACCTCGGTACTCTGTGGCTTTACTGAGAACTTTCTGCGTCGCACTGACCTAGAGGGAGAGCGTAAATTTCCCGACACTTAAAACACCGTATCATTGCGTTCAACTGAACGTGGCATTAACCAAAAGTTATTCATTCCGCATAGGGCGCACCACTGATCCCTAGAGTGAAAACTGTTGCAGAGAGGTTGTGATGCCCATACCGGGACGAGAGACATATGTCTAAGCGAGAAATGGATGTGATATGCCACGATCCGTCACGTTAAGCAGGGTATAAGGTATGGTCCTTGAACACAGCGACTTGCTTTAGAGGCATTATTTTTTTTTTAATGAAAATTGGCCTAGTCGGAAAGCTTTAATCATTGACTATTTCATAAAAAGCTAAAGTTATTTGATATCCCCGTCGTAAATATTAAATATTAGTGTCTAGCTCACTTGCGTTTTATATTTTGTGTATCCTTTATATTTGTATTTCTCTCTTTCTAATAAAATATTGGAGTCCCGTCCCTATACCGTGACCTGCACGATTACCTCCGACAACGAGATGTTGCAAGAGCTAATCATGGAGGCCACGCCTATAGAGTGAATGATTGCCAATAGCAATATACACGCTGGCCAAGATATCAGTTTGTACCACAAAGAGCCTCCCTCTCTCTCTCACTGTATAGGACCGCCAAAACAGACATCGAAAATTTCATAACGTTTTGTACGAATTCCTGAAAAAGGGCAACACATGCAGTTTTTCACAGCCCGCAATTTCAATGCAATAAACAAACGCTGAAAAACGTCCAGCTCCACCAAACGAGGACGATCCTTTAGGCCTGCATGAATAAAAGCTTTTCTCTCTCTCTCCAGCAAAGACATTCATCTAGGAACCACCCGGTATAGATCGGGAATAGATGTACTGCATGAACGGCTGCCAAAAATCAGTTGTGAGGGTGGTGATTGTTTAGGTTGAAGTGGTGGCTGTCCGCTTTATAACATGGCGATAATTTTACATATTGACTCCAATGACTCGACGAGCTATATTGCAGCATTTTTCATGCCCGCAAGAATTAGCGAGCGAATGACGGTAACGCTTCGTTTGGATAAGGGGGGACGTCTGTGCTGTAATGTGAGGGCCGTCGCTAAGTCGTACAATCAGCTCCCCTAAAACACCAGTGGTGTCAAAGTGCCTGGTAAGCCTATGATTTACACACAGCTGCTGATATTACACGAAGACATCGATCCAGCTTGTAAAAATTGGCTCAAAGTGTAGCATAAGCAGGCACTCCCTAACCGATTCGCATGAAATCGACGACCACAATGCCTTAAATCTGCCAGTATTTTTGTTCCAGTCAACCACACATTTCACATTTCCTTGCTAACGTTCAGGTTGTGTATGAATAGGCGTCCTCCGTGCCACTAAATAACTGCTCCTGCAATCATTAGCAACATCAGTCTATAATTATACTTCTGTAGGCTTCGGGCTATGCAGGCAAGTTGTAGCCCATTGGTGTACAATTTTGCCTACCTAGTGCGAGCTCATTCTGTTTCGTGAATGCGAACTATTCAACAGGAGCCGCCCAACTAAATTTCGTCAGTTTTCGGCTGTGCTTCCAAACGTTTGATACACGTACGTTACGTTGCTGGAATTGACCACCGGTTATCTTTCTTACGCACTACGGGGCCTGTCCAGCTTCGATTACACTTCTCAATTCTTCGCGATTTCCCTCAGCAATCACAAACTACTTTTTTTTCCGACAAGTCTTTTTCAACCAGTTGGGGGGTCCCTCAAGCGAAAAGCGGTTATAAAACCACTTGCAAGTGCCTGAGGGCACACATACATGGCAGCAGTTTGGAATTCAAGCTCTTAAGAAATTAAGAAACTTACAAATTAGCGCTTCTTTTTAAAGTGTACATAATTGTTTTAGCAGCTCATGAGAATCATTGAAAACTTCACTTTCAAAGTGGCATGGAGTGGCATAGAATATGCCACCCTATGACACTTTCTTTTTACCTGTCTTAAAGGATTTACGATTTATTCTTAGTTCATACTCCCATGAAATTATAGTGCGTGTTTATGACTAATAAGCCGGCGGTCTTCTCTCGGCGCAACGTCATGCGACTCTTTCTTATGATGTCTGGCGTACAAAGTGGCATAGAATATGCAATTCTTGGGCGTAAGAGTTTTCTTTGCATTATCGTAAAAATGAAAACATCGAAAAAAAACAGCCGCGGTGATGACTGCATTGCAAACAATCGTTTTATTATAGGAAGAAGGAGGAAACATGCAGTAGGACATGGAGGTAAGCCAATTCTTAGAGCGGCTGGCTACCCTGTGCTGGAGAAGGGGGGGTACGGGGAATAAAAGATGTCAGAAAAGAGAGGTTACAAGAAAAAAAGAAACGAAAAAATAGCAGAAAGAGAATGAAAGATAAAGGAAAATAGAGTACGACACTGTTTAAAATCTGTCGCTAAGACCAGTTGCACGCAAAAAACTTAATAACGCTTTGAAAGCCGTCCGGGCTGAGGATGAACTCGGCCAGTGTCCCAGAATCCTTTGTTCTGACAAAGGTCGATCATCCAGTCTATTAGGAAATATAATTTAATAATGGGGAATACTGAATGGTTCTTTGTTCTAAAATCAATAGATAAAACCACATCTTACGTTACAATGTTGGCTGATTGTTGCCTCAATGTTGGCTCAATGTTGCCTTTTTTGAAACTCCAACTCCATAATACTGGAGTTGGAGTTTCAAAAAGCCGCGAATACGATAAACGAATTTAAAGATTTAGGGTAGATATGTACAGACTTAACGAATGCAGTTGAATTTCAAGTAGACTGTCTTGTGAAACTTTGCAGAATATTCCTTAGCTAACGTTTAGCGCAAACTTGAGTTCTGAAATGAGCGCTGTGGGTCCAGCGTTAAGCAAAAGAACACGTAAAAGCTTATTGGAATGATAATGGCATGCAGGGTTCACAGCTTTGCCATTTGCTTACCGAGTTTTTTCTTTTCTGTTGTTCTATGGTTCTCCCAAACTCTAAAAAAAATCTGTGCTTATATTTTTAGCGTTGTGGGTTTCTAAAGAAAACACTTCTTGTTTGATACTAAATTTACCTCTGAATCACTAATTATTTCATTCAAAGTATGCCTCCAGTCACTGACCATTACTGCTTACTCTCGTTATGTATACCGGCTACTGTGTATACAGCGATCACTTGCTTTTGAGCAAAATACGAGCGCTGCAGGAGGCGTAAGTGATACCCTATACTATTCCACTGCTTTGCACGTGAGGAGTTCCGAGCTCCTGCGAATGGGCAGCTCCGCGATGGTGTTGACTGAACGCCGCGTATGTTTGAGCAGGGAGGGACGAAGGAAGGCCGTCTATTTCCCAACCATTAATCACTCGGTCGCTATACTGTAGAAGCTTCGGATCGCTCACTGCGGGTACCATTTACTGGCGTCAGGAGAAAAGCCGCCCGGAGGCAATTGTTTCACAGATTAAAACACCATTAATTTCGGTCGCGGTCGCCGCCGGTATATCTGCGTGCATTTTTGTTTTAGTCACTCCTTACCCTCACTTAACTCCTCCTCTCTAGCCTTTCCACACCTGTAGTGTAGTTGCGGTTAAACTAATAAAGAAAGCCGAGTTACGAAAAAAATTACGCCACAAAACAGAGGAGGGTCACGGGGAACCATCACACATCTACCGCTTCATGAAGCGTATATTTCGATCGAGCGCTCTCAGATAAGGCTCTGAAAGCGTTGAGTATTAGTAGATATTAAGAGAGTGTTTTATGCAGGAGTCCACCAAGACTTCAGTGACGCATTTCTGTCACGGAAATGACGCCATAGTCACATACACTGGTGGCTGTACAAACGTGCCTTTTATATCTCACACTTCCCTCTCACAGTGCTCTTGGTCGGCAGTCAAGTAATAAATCATGACTGTGGCCACCTCCAATAGCACCTGCAACACGTTGTTGATACAGGTCCGTCCTATTCGGCACGTTTGCAAACGGAAAGTAACTTTGTCAGCGCCTTAACACAGCGCGAGGTGGCGACCTTAGTCCAAGCGCCGGCGCCGCTCCTAGCATCCATTCATATAAAAAAAGAGCTCTGCGACGCACGCCTGCCTCTCCTGGCTGTATCGCCAAGTTGTACGCGTACGCTCGCCCCGAGAAAATCGCGGCCGGGCTACGGAGCGATAACCCGTGCGTTGCGTTTCCCTCTAGCCCTGCCGTGGTGTTCAACTCTTAAGGCGCAGCGGGATGCCGACCTTAGCCCAAGTTCTGCGTCTTATCAGCGACGCTTTACTGGCTGCCGCACAGCTTTCTCTGATTACGCTCTCACCGTTTACTGCTACAGCTACCACAAAGGTATGTTTAATAATTGATCATAGACGTTAGTCGTCAGGATTGAGATGTACCACCCAGCGGGAACGTGGATGCATCGACGTTAAAACACCAATATACATTGTGCAAGCTCGGTTATATCAGTGTACAGTAAACATTCTGCTACTTCTGTAAGGACGCGCTTTACGTCCGTGTTATACCGATACCTATGACGGAGGTCTCAACCATGTTTTTTTTATTACGTCGCTGTTCAAGTGTAGCAGCACAGAAAGGAAACGGAACGAATAGCCGAGCGGGTCAAAAAAAAATAATAAGGTGCGGAACTCTGAATTCAAACCAGAGCCATTGCTTGACATTTTTATCAGGGGGGGGGGGGGGGGGGGGAGGTTTAAAAAAGCTTGATGCATGCTCGTTTGTATGTGTTTGAACGCTTGCGTTCATGTGGAGACGCGAAAAACTTGAAAACATCGGGGAGGCCCGAAGCCTGAACGCCACAAAATCGCTAGGCCAAGGCTTCCATTGAATTGGATGAGCATAATGCAAGAAGTATATGGCCAGAAGAAAACACCACACATCATAAAGCAGAGTCGTATGACATTGCGCCGAGAGAGGACCACCGGATTATTAGTCACAAACACGCACCATTATTTCATGTGAGGCTGAACTGAGAAGTAATATCGTAAATCCTTTAATACAGGTAGAAAGACAAGGCACTAACGTACACTCTGCGAGTCCATTGCATGAAATCGAATTCAATGATCTCTCATGCAAGTTAACAAGCAACCTTATTACAATGCGCAAAATAAATATAAGGACATATAGGGGATGAAACCCATCCCTGCAAAATCTGGCGCCACCATCCGCATGATGTGCTATGAGGGCTCATTTGGTCATAGCGGCTGCATCTGCTTTGGAAGCGCCGAAGCGAGCTGAAGATGAAATTTTACAGTGCATCAGCGGTGTGGTTCTTACTTAGTGGGCAGCTTTTTCCGTTGTGGGTGTGCGCATGGCAACATTTGAAAGCACTTCAATATGTAACCAGTGCTTTTCATGGTGTCCTATATGACAGGCCACTTCACACGTGCCCTCAGGCCAAGATGCTGCGTGAAGATTGAATTACAAAACTTAGAACCGGCAAGTAGCTTTCCGCTAACATTCTCGGGTGCAGAGAGCAGTTCCACGCGAGAGATTTCTGCTTCAGCGAAGGCTGCCGCCCGACTAGTGACTGTTATCTAAAGTAAGCTGACCCATATGCAGCCCACTTCAGCATCACTCAAATAGTTTGTTGGCTTACTCCCAAATTCATATTGGCCCACCTCGGCCACTGTTGTTTTCAGTGGCGCCGTGTGTATTCCTGTCCGAAAGCTATCATGCTTTACGTGTTATAAACATGACTTTGCCACCAAACTTGCTGGAGTAGTCGTCAAAGTGTGTTGCGCATTAAAAAAATTGCATTCATTTCTTTAAATCGTGTTTCTAGCCCCCCTTTGCAGTTGCAAGTTGCTGGTTGCTACACCTTCTCTATCTTTCATTGCCATTCCTAGATTAAGTGGACTCTCGTTTATTGCCAAAGCTTGGAGTACTATTCCCGTTATATTATCTGGGGCTTTACATCCCAAAACCACTACATGACTATGAGGAACGCCATAGTAGACGGCTCCGGAAATTTCGACCATGTAGATTTCTTTAACGTGCACTGATATCAAACAGTACGCGGGACTCTACCATTTCGCCTCCACCGAAATGCGACCACCGCTGTGTGCTCTCTGCTGCAGCCGCGTTGGTCACACCGGCTCGTGGCTTTTACCAGTAGGCAGAGCCTAAGATGCGCAGCGGGATGTTATCACTTTCGACTTTATGCGGAACATGACGGCGACGGCAAAAACCCGTCGAGAGCGCACATCTAAACGCTATTGTAATAAGAAGTAGAGAAACTCGAATTGCTTGTCTTTGCTTACGCTGTCCAGTCCACATAACCACAGACATTTGTAACGTTGAGATCTTCTCGACTGCAACCTGGTTCTTATACGCATTGGATATAACCGCGTTTTTTAACACGAAAGTGTTTTATGACGGGGTCCACCAAGACTTCAGTGATGTGTTTGCGTCACGGAAATGACGTCGAAAAAATATCAATGATCAGAAGACAAAAAGTTCCGTCAATGGGACTTGAACCTCCGACCTCTTGGTCCGCGACCAGCGATGCCGGGAACGCTATCCACTGCGCCACGGTCTTTTTTTTTTCCTGTATTGCCACTGCGCCACGGTCACATACTCGATAGGCTTTACAAACACGCCTTTTATATCTACCACAGCCCTCTCACAGTGCTCTTGCTTAAGTGAAGTGATGCATCATGACCGTGAAATCCATGATTAGTTGCTTCAAGGCTTCGTTTCTACGTGTCCGTTCCATTCAGCGCGTTTCGAATAGGAAAAGTGCCATTTTGTCGACACAATAACACGCTGCCACGTGTCAACGTTACCCCCAGCGTCGGCCTCACTTATAGCATCCATCCATACCAGAAATCCCTCCATACCATAGAGTTTGCTAAAATTAACTAGAGAGGACTCTGGCGCTGCGATTGTTCAGCCACCATGGGAATGATGGGTAGTACACAAATCTGCCTAGTCTTCGTGCTTGCCGCTTCGAACGCACTTGTGGCTTTGTTTATTGTTGTGTTTTGGTTCTGTTTCAGATAAAAGAATGGACCATAGTGAACTTCGTGGGCCGGTTTGAATTCGTGAGCCTAAAAAGGCCAAGGCAGTGAAGCGTAACTGTTAAACCTATGCTGCACTTCGTATTTTGGCAAAGCGGATTCAGACCCCACGGAGCCAAAAGAACGAAGACTAGGCAAGACTAGGCAAATTTGTGTACTACCCATCGTTCCCATGCTGGATGAAGCGCCGTGCGTTGTAGCTCCCATAGACACTAGCGCCAGAGTTCCCTCTAGTGTATTTATAGGAAACTCTATGCGCGCGACCAAGCGCGCGACTGCTTCACGTGGTTAGAATGTACTAGACGCTTCTAGTACACTCTAGCGTGACCGTAAATTCGCGTTCCCAACTTACACTCGCCGCACGAAAACTCGCAGCCGGCCAACGGGGAAAACACGACGCGCGTTGCGTTTTCCTCTGGTCGGGAAGTGGTGTTCAATAGCTTTTAACATGCCGCGAGTAGGCGATAATAGCCCAAGTTAGGCGTCCAATCAGTGACGCTCTTCTCGCTGTCACACCGCTTTCTCTGATTCCGCTCTCACCGTACACCTGCCACAACCGTCTATGACCACAAGAGTTTGTTTAATCATAGATCGTGGACGTTAGTCGTGGGGATACAGATGTACCACCAAGCGTCAACGTGGATGCGTCCACGTTAAACGGTGCTATAATCGTCAAACACCAATAGACATTGTGCAAGCTCTCTTATATCAATATACAGAAAACAATCAATTACTTCTGTAAGGACACGTCTCACTTTCGTGTTATACCGATTCCTATGACGGAGGGATCAGCCATGTTTTTCTGCTTGTCCCCTTCCCAAGTGTCCGCTGTGCTACGGTTTGGAAACCTGCTTGCCATTCTTTTTCATGTAGTGTCCCTAGAAATATGTACTTTTTCCTTCTAACCTCAGAGAAGCCATCATAATGGCTTACTCTGCCTGACTTATCAGCGGTGCTTACATGCAGCTACGAATTAAAACAAAACGATAAATGACACTAATTGTATAGCCCCAGACTGTTAGTACGCCTCATTTACATTTCATCAAAGAAGCCGCATCTCTTATTCCTTTTATTTTCATGTATGTAATATGCGCCTTGAGAAATGGTGTTTATTCGTATTGTTCGCTTAATTTCCATGCTTTTGTTTCGGATGTGTCGTCAAGTATAAGCCGGTGAAAAAGGTTAAGAAAATGCGCACTACAATCAAAGCTGAAGCGAACGGAAACAAAGCTTCGAGGAAACAAAGAGCTTCCTTGTTTTTCCGTCCGTAGTGTCCATTGTGACGAACATTGTGCAACCTGGCGGCACACAAACGCACAACTCCCAGATAAGCGCGTGAACTCTAACGCAAATTCGAAGAAAAGAGCGAGTCGTAACACAAGCTCAGTTCGTTAATGGTGCCGTCGCCATCATCTGTATAAACTCGCCAGAGGAAGAACGCGAAACAATTCAGAAATTCTCTCTTGACATTTCGCGCAATCTTTGCCTTTGGTTTCACCTTGTTTCTAGGAATGAACCCATTCGCTCGCACGCAGAAGTACCAGTCATGCCTAACGACAGTCTGAAATAGCTGCGAAGCTCTAACTATACACATAAGTACGGCACAGAGTGGAGCTGTTTTCGGGAGATCTCTGCTTGAAACGAGCGACAAACGTGAACAGTGTCACTATGACAACACGAAAAGGGGAATCGTCGCGCCTTTTTCGCACTTTGCGGCTTCTATTTTTCAGCTATTAGCGCTGCAAACGACGCTTGCTAATGGCATGTGCCTGCAAGTAGTAAATATGAATTCACATTTACACGCAGGTTCACTCAATACAGTCGCGCGAAAAAGACGCACATATCGAACCATGCTACGGCACCTATAGCTAGTTGGTTACCTAAACCACTGGCAATGATGAAAGATTTGTTAGCTCGCTTCCCCTGAATAGGAATCGAACATTCCATGGCCTTATTTTAAGAGTGCGGTTGGTTCAGAACATGCTAAATAACACGGAGGCATGCCACCAAATGAGGACTCCATATCAGAACCAGAGTTCGTGTAACGACTGTTAAGAAGACGCAAGTACAAAGATAACCAGTCCCTCGGGTATGCAATCATCTAGGTGTACCGCCTGGCTCAACATCCAGAGACCAATAATTATAAGTTTTGCGTTTGCTTGCATTGGAAGTCCCCATTTACGTTTCTAGCTTATCTTCACTAAGAAGTACTTAGACGTACTTCAATTTTGCGTTTCTGCGGGTCTGGACTTGACGTATAGTATTTTCTTGAAGAAGCTTTCGTAAATCCTAAATCTAGTCCGGGTGTATTGCACGGAAATTCTTGGAGGTGCACCACAGTTATTTTCCTTGCATACCAGAACATCAATCAGCTCAGTGCGAGTTCACGAAGAAACGCTACAGAGTTTGCATACAGTGCTTTGCAAAATGGCAATGAATGAGCGACTGCAGACAAACAAAGAAAGCACGGCTGACTACACGTCACGCGCTTCCTTTTATGTTGCGGCTTGGAAGGAAAAGCACGAAAGAAGGAGATGCATGCAGAAGCCACATTCACATCCATAAGAAGGCATTAAGATATCTCCCGCATGTACGTGTTTGGAACAATGCGACACAGGAAAGCCGAGCCGTGAGGAATACAAAAGAGAACCATGTGCACTTATAGCGCTAGCTCCAACCGACATCCGTCTATAGCGGAGAGGCTGACTGCTCTGAGTCCGTAATAGCGTCATCAAGGACGGTACGAAAGTCTGATCAATAAAAACTCTTAAAAATGAAGTAATGGTCCTAGTGAATGGTTCTTGATAAGAACTATTACAAGTATGTCGAAAAATGAAAGCATGGAGCTGTTATGCTAAAAATAAAGCCAGCATATCGGTAAACGCAATGTGGCATTGAAGTTAATGAACCTGGGTAACGCGGCATCACCTTGGCTGGCTATATAATTGAGTATACGGATTTCTCCGTCTTTTTATTTTGCGGTATAATTATTGTTTCGAGTCTGAAGTTATCCATTGAGATAAACATATAAACGTACTTTTTAGCTCCATTCATTCGGAGATATTCTGATATTCTACGAAACAACTTAAGGTTCATTAACTTTGTGTTCAGTGTCCCGATTGGTGAACAGATCTCCAGAGTGACAGCAACAAGCCAGAAGGTCAAGGGCGCGGCACCAACAGCTTGGTCAGCGAGGTTGTCAAGCACAGTTTTTCGTGTTCCATTTTTTTAGTGCGTGTTCAAACACTTCTAGCAATAACATACTCATGTCACCTCTATAAAAATATCATTCTAGACGCCTATTCACGCGTCTATCGAATTTCATCGTGTCATAAGTCAGTCACCGTAGAGGCTTCATTCTACGTAAACAGAAAAGCTCAAAGTCTGGACTACCAATGCTGCAACGTGATCACGCAGTTTAATTTATTTCGTGTTTTAGTGCCACTATACGGCCGCTGCTGCATTCCGAGACTCCAGCTGCAAGCGTCACACCATTGGGCAGAGTGTTTGTACACTTAAAAGAAAAACTCAGCCTTCCTTTCATAGTCCAATAAATCTTAGATTCTGTAGTAAAAACATCAGTACACTTTCGTATTTACACAACTCCTACGAGGGAAAAGAGAATGATGTTTTGTGAGAAAATTTATTCTCGTGTTGAATATTACTTGTAAAACTCCCGACGTGGGCTCTATTAGTAATGCTTAGCGTCGTCTACGAAACAGAGCAGGTACAGATAGCCTGAAGTGACAGAGCAGCGCGATCGCTCAAAAAGAGCCGCTGCGCGAGCGCAACCCTGAGTAACACTGCGCAGCCGCCGGTAGATGGAGCTATTAGTCCATGAAAGTGTCGTACTGTTAGTGCCACACTGTCTCAGATTAGAAAAAAAAGAAGACAAAATGAAGAAAAACGATGTGCTCGATAGTTCCTTCTTCGAGCGGCTGTCGTAATGGCACTCGACGAAAGTAGAGCCCGTGTTCTGGTCCTCTTTCTTTATTTTTTCTTTCTTTCCCTGCTCACGGAGCGCATCTTTCTATGCTGCTTGTTCCCTCTATGTTTTAAACTCTCTTCCCTAACTTAAACTCTGGCCATCCGCGCTTTCTTTTCTTATTGGCCACAATCCAACGCGTTTTTGCTTCTCATTCTTTCTGAACACTGTCTGCGAGTTTCCTGAAAGATAGGGGCAGCCCAACTGCCCCCCCCCTTTTTAGTCTCATGTGGGCGAAGCGGAGGTTGCCTCATTTGAATAACAAAGTACGAGCCGGGCCAAGACGGATGAGACCTCTTTGTCGCCACTGCACTCTCCACACACACACACACACACACACACACACACACACACACACACACACACACACACACACACACACACACACACACACACACACACACACACACACACACACACACGCACGCACGCACGCACGCACGCGCGCACACACGCACACACACACGTACGCACGCACGCACACACGTACGCACGCACGCACGCACGCACACACACACACACACACACGCGCGCACACACACACACACACACACACACACACACACACACACACACGCACTTAACCATATGCCTGAAAAATGGCCGAGAGCCCATGATGTCGATTAAACAGCAATGCGGTAAGTGAGAAAAAAGAACACTCAGTCACATTTAAACAATTTTTGCAAGGCCGTGCGCTAACAAAAACCTCGTGCGTTATATCGATGTTCAAAGTCGGTGTCATCATATGATTCCCACAAATTGGCCTTCGTGGGCGAGGCTATAGGTATAAGTTTGCGTTGATACCGCAGTCGGCTTAAAATATTCCTCCAGGACCTGTGACTAACCTCTTAAACATGTGAAAGTCACGTGTCTAGCACTCCCTTTAAAAAGGCACGTTGACTCTCGTTAGGATAGCCGTGGGAAGCAAGACTTTCCACAACAGGGTCGATGAGTCAACGTCTGTGTCTAAAGAGAGTGCTACGCATGTAACTATGGCATGTTTAAAAGGAGAGTCAAATGGCACCTCTTTTTCTTAGAGTGGTGAGTAGTATGTTCCCAAGGAGCGCACAATTAATTGGCGAAGTTTCATCCTTGGCATGGGACTCTTTGGGACGAACTGCTATATTGAGTTTTCCTGAATGTAACTTAAAATTGCATTCAATAAACCCTCTTTTAATTCTTCCTATCTCAGTTTCATGGGAAATTTTAAAGTATAATCTGAAGAAATTGGGAACACAAACTCAGCAAGTCCTTGCATTACCTCTGTCTTTTTCAATTGGAGAAGGGGCACAGACGAGCAACACATGTTCTCAAACGCATCGCCGTTTTGAACGAGAACTGTGGCGAGTTAACTCTTGGGTCTCTGAATGAGTCAAAGGCGCGCACATAATACATTTAAGGCCAGCCTACGTGGAGCTCAATGGTGTCTCGATCGATGTGCGATAAAGAGAATTTCCCAAAAGGCGTCTTTTGCGTTCAAAAAGCGTAAAAAAAGGAACAGAAAGAAAGAACGTATTAGGCTCCACAGTGAATTCATCGTTGCGACACTCTGTGCGCTCTGAAAGCTAGAAAGTAAAGAAGTACTGTAGACTGGCTGCAGCTGCTGTGCAACGGTTCGCCGGCTGTTGCCACCCACGGAGAAGGACGGCCCGCATGGAGAAAGGAAGAAACCTCGTTTGTACACTAGCCCGTCTTTCGTGCTTACAACGTCCAGTCCTCTATTTTTTTAACCTGTGCAACTTAAACTATCTAATGTAACACGCGCACCCGGGTAAGCGCACGTGCTTTGCAATTGGGCAATACGAAGAACCGCGGAAGTGTCGAGAAAAGCACCATGGTAACTCTAACGGCAAAATGCCTCTTGCAGTTGCTTGCTGTTTAGTCGGATTTGCATCCCTAAGCGACCGTGAAAGTGGACCGCGAGCCTTTCCAGCATAGCGTGCGCTGACGCGAATGTTGCAGCCAGAGAAACGCTTTTGCAACTTAAAACTAGTAGTCGTAGACGCAAAGGGCGCCTCACACACTCGCCTAATTTCTGTCCGCGATTCTTGACTGTGTGTGAATTACTTCCGTGGCGTGTGAGAGCCTCAGAGTCCGTACATGCCCTGAGGTTCAGGATGAAGGCCGTCACCTCGTGGAATGAAGTAGCATAGACAGTGTACAAACTATTATGAAGAGTTTTTACGTGGAATCGGGAAGTGAACAATGCAGCGGCTTTCGTGCAGTTTCGGTTAGAGTAAAGGCAGAAAACCCCCGCACCTTCACCACTTATGAGGAACCGCTATATTTATCCATGATCGAGCTGTATCACGTACATGATAACATATACAGATGACGAAGATGTACAAGCGATTGGTATAAGTCATGATGTAAAGATGATGAAGAGTCATTCATGTGTCACGATCGGAGTATTCGCAAATACCGGTTACTGAAGAGATGATGAAGTACTGGAAAATGTCGGTTTGTGAAAACATTACAAAGTGTCCTCCATTATCGGTTTGCGAAAAGATTGTACAGTATTGGCAAATGGTGGTTAGATAAAGCATGGCAAAGTATTAACAAGTGTTGGCTAGAGGCAAGGGTGCAACCTAATCGTAACTGTCAGTTAGTTGAAAGACAGCAAAGTACGAGCATATATCTGGTGGTGTAAAGACGGCATTGCATTAACAAATGATGATTAATGGTGCTAAATAATGAATAAGAATGGATAAATTATAGTAGGTGTTCGATAGTCACAATTAATGTTGGCTATTTGATGTCGCAAAGGCAACGTTGTTGTCCTTGAACGCCAATATAACCAGTCTATGAAATGTATTTTTGTATTGTTTTCTTGGAGGAAGCGATAAAGAAACAGCCCGCGCTGTAACGCTACCGGCAAGGGCACAAATAACGGCCGGCTGTAATAACCCAAAGCTTTCAATATGTTGATTCTCTTTCGAACCGTTCGCGGCCGCCACGAGCGCTCGCTACTCGCGTGCTCTCTCAGCGCGAATCTGGTGTCCTGGTGGGGACAGCCACAATGTGAGAGAATTTCTCCTTGCCCTTGAAAACGCGGAAGAACAGAAGCACATAGGAAGTGATCGTCTTCTTTGTTTTCTCTGTTTCCCTGGAGGGGTGTTTCCCCGCACGCTCTTCTGCTCACGCTCTTCGGAAATCACGGTGAAACCCGCCGCCGATCGAAGGTGCGGTGCGTTCGTGCGTGCAGGTGCAGCGCCGCTGCTCCGACGGGTTTCAACCCGCGCGATTCGTGCGATGGGTGATGTGGTGGAGGTGGTGGTGGTAATGGCGCTGGTTGGGCAAAAAAAAATAGTAAAAATAGAATATGTAACCCGTAAAATGTCCGAGGCCCAACGAACGAGAGGAGGCGCTGGTTAGCGGCAGTGTTGGAAGCCGGCGTAGCTTTTCCACGAAGCACATCGCCCTATCGCGTCGCGTCAGCCGTTACTATGAGCGGGCGCAGAAGAGGCGTTGCGTCATCCAGCCCCACGTAACCACCGCCACGGCCGCCGCCTGCTGTCCCAGGGCCACCGCTGTGCTCGTGGCTCTCGCAGTGAAGCGGTATAGGAAGAAAGAAAGAGACAAATGGAGAGGGCCGCTTCCACCATCCTAGCTAGGGCGGGGAATGGGCGCTCAAGCTAGCATGAGCAGTGAGCACACTTGCCTTTCCGCCTACGCTGAGCCGTCTCGTCCGACGGCGCTTGCGTAACAGTGCACGGGCGGCGAGAGGAAGCGCCTGCTTTGCTTTCCTCGTTTACTCTCTTTTTGCTTTTCATTAGATCCATCCCTTCCCCTCCACACTTTATCCTCCTCTCCAAATGCACTGCTCTCTCCCTCCCGGAGCTTTGCTAGTCTCCATGGCTCGCCACACAGAAGCGCCCAGAAAGACGCCAGTAAGTTCATACAAATGTTTGGTTTTCAAGCCAACTGCTGTTTCGCAAGAGTGCATGCTATGCCAGTGGCATATAGTTTTGGGCCATCGAAGTCATTATTGGGAGGAATAAAATTATTGTATATGCCTCGTGAAGAAGGACTCTGCTTATGCGGACAAGGACAGATCCTCCGCTGCCGTCATTCACATTTGCGATTGTGATCTGCATTAATCATCATCACGTTGTTTCACGTTATCTGAAAGTCAAAATGCTCTGTTCTGGGATATCTCCATAAAGCGACGGTTAAGATTACTTGCCCCTACTTTCATACACATGAACATAGCGGATTATATAAGCGATAACATCTGCGTAGTTGACACTACAGTTCAGATAAATATTGAAAGAAAGAACATGTAAAGGTCGAGCGATGTCCACAGTAGATGACTGGCAGCTCATGGGACAAAATGGTTCTCAAGAAGAGGAAACGTAGCCAACGCCGGCAGATAATCAGGCGGTATACTGAATAAGCTAATTCAGATGGCGTTGCAAGAGGGCATAAATGTAATTAACCACTTTTCAAAAAAGAAAGAGGAATGGTTCTATCACACGCAAAGATAGCTGTGTTACCCTTCACCCGTAGGAAGCTAAAAAATTTCAATCTTAATTTAGAAGGAAAACCACTAATGATTGTGACACAGCATCGATTTCTCGGAGTAATACTTGATCGGCAATTATCCTGGACACCTCACATAAAGAAACTCGAAAGCGAAGTAAATACGCTAGTGAATATACTCCGCAGACTTGCTGGAACATCATGGGGCGGATCGGTATCATCCATGCTCGCTGTTCACAATGCATTAATACGACAAAAAATTGCATACTCTGCAGCAGTCTTACACAGCATTTCCCACACTTCAGAGGAGCAACTTCAAAGACTATTAGCTAGGGGACTGCGCGTCTGCCTAGGTGTTCCACGAGCGACTTCCAGCAGCCTCGTAATAGCCGAGACTCGCCAATCACCCTTTCCAGTCATGAGAAGAATCGAAACATGCCGGCACTTTTTTCGCTTACAGACGCAACACAAAGACCACCCATTGGCACTGGAGATTTTACGAAGGGATAAAAGCAATGTTAATGAAGCAATACGAAACAATCTTCATATATTACCAAGGAATGAATTTTGGAGCTCTGAAGTTGACTATCCTCCGTGGCTGCTTACAATACCAAGCATTGAATTGTCAGTAGATGGTATCATCCGAAAAAGAGACATGTTCATTCAAGCTGCTCAACAACTAGCGCTTTACCAGATACGCATGCGGTATCCAGGGTACATACATGTTTACACAGATGGCTCAAGTATTCCAACCTCTCCGACATCAGCATTTGTAATACCACACCTCAATACTCAGGAATCATATAAATTATCTCGCGCGACATCATCTACAACAGCTGAGCTATTCGCTATTCTGTATGCTATCAAGTATATAAACTCAGAAGCAGACGCGAGAAAATGGGTAGTTTTCAGCGATTCACAGGCCGCATTAACATCACTCTCCAGTACAAACACGACGGTAATCAGGGATAGTTTAATATATGAAACACTTAAAGAGCTCACAAAAGCAAGCCAGGCGAAACATGAGATAAAATTCCAGTGGATACCTGGACATTGTAACATTCCTGGTAACACAGCTGCTGATGAGGCTGCACGACAAGCACATCGTAAAGATGTTACTTTTTCCTTACCAATATCGAAAAATGAATTGCGAAGTGTTATAAAGGCAACAACTTTCCAAATGAGTAAAAATACTTGGTTTGACCAAAACTCAAAGAGCTGTGATTTATATCATATTGATCCATTCATTGATTTCAAAATTACGCTAGCATTAGATAGAAGCATCGAAACACTTATTCACCGGTTAAGGCTGGGCACCGCATACACAAAACATTTCTTACACAGAATTCGCAAAAGTGAAACTCCCGAATGCGAATGTGGATTTGTAGACGAAGATGTATGTCACCTTCTTATGGACTGCCCACGCCATGACACACCGAGACGCCGTCTTAAATAGGAACTATTGGCATTAGACCGAAGACCGTTCAGTATCAAGAAACTTCTGGGCCCGTGGCCAACCGGAGCTTTAGAGAAGTACGCTCTAAAAGCACTAAAACGTTTTTTAGAAGACAGCGGAATTGCTGGCAATTATTAAGAAATAAGGAACTTATATTCATATAATCACATGTCTTACTTGTAATACGCACTATTATATGACAGGCATCATATATGTGTGCTGAAGTGCATGTTATGTGTGAATGCTGAAGTGCATGTGACTGTTGTGTCCACATGAACGAATTCATCCCCATAAGGACTAGACGTGTTGACTGCTGTGTTGAGCCGGTGGGACTCAATGATGACCAGATACATCATCAGAGACATTATTCATTGGCATTCGGACATTTCCTTATACCTTGTGATGGTGTTGTTATGTGCGTGTGAGTGTGTTTTTACATATGTGTGCTCTTGTGTTTTATTATCCATGTACTGCACTTTGTTTTTCCTCTGTTAAGATGTATATTCAGTACTCACTCAAGGGCAAAGGAGTAGCCGGCGCCTGACTTGTGCGCCAACATCTCCTTATATATCATATCAGTAAAAAAAAAAGCTAATAATCAAAGAAAAAAAACTAAAGATGGGGAATAGAAGAAGCTCATACTTTCGTTTGGCAGTAGAAGTAAATTACGCTTTTGATTATGAAATGTGCATTTTCCGCTTGTTCATGTGAGTGAGAAAGCGCGTCGAGAGCACCCTCTGGTGTTTTGAAGAATTACAACAAGAAAAACGAATATAAGAGGATCTCTGGAATAAGCTGCCTTCCGACGCGTTTCTCGAAGCCCCGAGGTGATGTCCTTCTTAAACACATTGGGCAGGCAAGTCTCGTTCGTGTCTAACGCATCGCTCTTTGTCCAGTCGGACAACTGGCTACTTCTGGGTGAAGAGGAATTGTGCCAACAGCAATTACTACCTGTAGCCTCCCTGCATGATCGCCAACTTTCCTCAACGTCTGGTCGGGTGAGGCAGAAATGAGCGATTGCGGCAGAATAGTACTGCAGAGTAAAGTGTACATGACTGTCTTCTGCTTAGCTGGCGCATCAGGTGTAATTAGAGTGTGAGCAAGGTTCATGACTGCTTTTTGTTGTTGCCATTTGTATTGAACAGTGAAAAAATAAGCGTTTGAAAAAATAATGTTCGCGCTTTTGCGACCCAGGACCCATGTATGGTGACCCTTAAATCATATTCACGACCTGAGGTTCCTTAATGGGAACCTGAAGTTATGTAAACGTGTGTTCTTCCAATTCGCCCTCATCAAAATGATGACACCGTGGGCGGGAGTACGAGCCACATCGTCTGGCTTAGCAGTGCGATTTCTTACCTTCTAAACTGCCACATCATGTTGCCATTTCGGTTGAATGAAATCACTTTCAAAACCCGAAACAGGATGCACAGTTTGCGGTCGGGTATTATGCATTGAAGCTGCGTTTCAAACGAGGTATTACCGACGTGGAGACCCGGTGGTTTCGGTTCTTGGCGGCTCACCCACAAGACGCGGGTTTGATTAAGGCCGCACTTCGATAGAGGCGAAATGCTACAAGGCCGTACACTGTAGGATATCACTGCACGTCAATGCATATAAGCTGGTCTACATTACCCGAAGCCCTCCACTATGCACCCTTCAGTGGGCCGAGTCTCTCTCGGAAATGAAACATGAGAAAGGAACCAACCCAGCGAGGTAGTCATTAACTAAGAAGATCCGTCTAAGAAGAAGATGTCATCTCACGCATGCAATGCTCTACGTTTATCCAACTTTGAAATCTTCAAGCTCGTTCACTTTAAAACCATTCCAATGGAGATTTTCTTGTCCAAGTTCGGCTTCATTTGTAAGCGCGGCCGACATCAGACTCCGGAACGAACTGTCTGTTCTATACTTTGTGTGTTGAAGTCAGATGCAGAGTGATTACTCATCTGTCCAACGGTGCCTGAAATGCTAGCGAGGCAGTTTTTCACGTATCACATTTTACATTACTCAGACCAATACTAGTGAGAACTAACAGACGATGGTGCCAAGGAAAGTGCCAAGGATGTTATTAGAAGCGATTGTAATGTAAATGTGAAGAAAGAAAAGTGGACGAAAAAATAAATTGCCGCCGGCATGGACCGAACCTGCGACCTTCGAGTAACGCGTCCGAGGCTCTACAACTGAGCTACGGTACCGGTCATCCCTCCGTCCACTTTATAGGGTATATATGGGCATTTGAAAATGGGAGCGTCCATCAACGCCTTTAGTTGCCATTACAGCGAGTGTGGAGCACTTTTTAAATGCGAAGCATTTCTTAGCGAACTTCGGCGACTTTGAGCGTATCTATCTATCTATCTAGCCGCCTACGACTTTGTGCTCTCCTGGCCGTATCGTTAATGGGATTTATACCAAATTTGGTATGGCATAACATGACTGTATCAAGAACATAAATGGCTGCTCATATCATGAAAATCATGACTAACTTGTCATGAAAAGTATGATTTACATGCCACGCTCATGGCGCACTCACGGCCGTTTCGTTAGCTTGATATACACCAAATTTGGGATTGTGTGACGTGACTGTATGACGAACATAAATGACAGGTGGTAATATGCAAATAATGACGTTCATGTCATGAACAACATGATTTACATGCCACGTTCATGGCGCGCTCGAGGCTGTTTCGTTCGCTTGATATACACCAAACTTGGTATTGAGTGACGTGACTGTATGACGAACATAAATGACAAGTGGTAATGTGGAAATCATGACATATCATGTGCGACATGACTTGCATGCCACGCTCATGGTGCGCCGGCGGGCGTTTCGTGAGCTTCATATACAGCAAATTTGGTATTGTGTGACGTGACTGTATTACGAACATAAATGACACGTGGTAATATGGAAATCATGACTTGTCATGTGCGACATGACTTGCATGCCATGCTCATGGCGCGCTCGCGGCTGTTTCGTTCGCTTGATATACACCAAATTTGGTATTGAGTGATATGACTGTATGACGAACATAAATGACAAGTGGTAATATGGAAATCATGACTTGTCATGTGCGATATGACTTGCATGCCATGCTCATGGCGTGCTCGCGGCCGTTTTGTTAGCTTCATATACACCAAATTTGGTATTGAGTGACATGACTCTATGACGAACATAAATGAGAAGTGGTACATGGAAATCATGACATGTCATGAGCGACATGACTTACATTCCACGCTCATGGCGCGCTCGCGGCCGTTTCGTTAGCTTGATATACACCAAATTTGGTACTGAGTGACATGACTCTATAACGAACATAAGAGGCAGGTGGTAACATGAAAATCTTGGCATGCATGTCATCTACAACGCCAATTGCATGCCACGCTCATGGTGCACTTGCGTCCAGTTCGCTAGCTTGATATAAACCAAAATTGGTATTGCGCGACGTGACTGTACGACGAACATAAATGACAGGTCCTTATATGTAATACATGACATGCAAATTATGTAAAGCATGATTTGCTCCTTGCTGGCTGCTTCGTATTACCTCGATTCCCACAGTGTGTGGGATCTGCCGGCTTTTTTACCTGTTGGTGTCACGTAGAATATGATGTTATTACGAGCTATCAGCTCACCAATAGTCCCTCGCATACAACCTGAAGGCATGAAGTCTGCCAGAATAAGACCCTCGCTATGAATGAAGGAAAGAAGAGGAAATTTTAAGGGCTAGTTTTCTTTCTTAGAAACACAAGAAACGATCCCTTAATTTACACTTCTTTGCGTCACTGAAAGCTGTAGGTCTCAGTAATGTGAAGTAAATTTACGCTTCTTTCCATTTTTTCCCCTGCATTGCCCTCTTCACATCGTTACCCTTTCTTCACGAGGCTCCACTTGTGACACTCCACTTGGCTGCCTACTCAACCACTCAGACTTAGCCATGGTTTCCCTCTTCTCCACCTTCGCGCTAGCAGTATGGCTAGAAAGTGTGCGCTTAGGATCCCCAGGGATTAACCTCGGTCCTAAAAACCTGCGATGTAAACAATATTGAAGAACATCCTAAATAGTGTCTTGCAATTAACCCAAACGAGATAGCTTTTCGAACAAAATTCCGTGTTTCTCAGTTTCAAATGATTTTGCCAAATGCTAGAACAACACATAGCACGCGAGATTACCATGAGGCGTAGGAGATACCTACCGGTCAATTCTTCTAACAAAGCTATAGGGGTACGATGGGCAATAAATCCAAATGGGTTTGGTGTTAGGACTGGAAATTTCTGCAAAAAGGATGTGATACTTTCAAGCAAAAGCTTGTCCAGTATTTTTCAGATTAGAGGCAATGTAGAAATTGGTTGTGTAGCTTTCTATATCATGTTTCCTTCTAGCTTTATGTAGTGGCTTGACAATGGCTGTCTTTAATGAGTCTGGGATGAAATCAGGGATTAAAAACCGATCAACGTAATAAAACAGTATGTCTACTAATGCGCGTAGGCTTCGTGGTGTGGCTGCAACTAATCCATCATTTAGTGGTTGCTTATTAGGTTGGCAATGGAAAATTATTCTTTTGAAATTTTCTTTGCAAACGTGCGTAAAAATTCCGATGCTGGGACAGATTTTTTAAGCAAGCAAGTTACGTGTATGAGGCTGCGCATTCTTAGCAAAGAAACACCTTCATAAAATTTTTGAAGTTACGGACCCATACCCTCACCTTTTGACTTCTTGGTTAATGGTTCGAATAGATCAGCGGGTATAAACCTTTTACATTTGACATTACTTATCCAAGCCGAAGGGCTGGCTGAATTCTTATATTCTTAATTATGCATCGAAAAATACCGCTGTTTTATTAATCATAGAAGAACAGTTACCCTGTGTTGTATATGGCTTCCAAATCCTGGCGCGCCTGCTCCTTTTCCATAACCAGTCTCTGTATGAAATTGCTCTCATTAATTCGTTCTTAAAGCAACAGTGTTGTTTTCTATATTTTTGCTATAACGCAGGCACGCACTTAAAAGCTCAAGCGTTTTAGCTGCTCAATTTGTTTTGTCAACAATGGAATAATTTTAACCCAGAAGCACTTTTCCCAGTGGAACTGCGCTATGATTATATTACTGCGAATGATTTACATCAACACTTAAAATCTCTCGTTTTCTTCGTCTTCCGTATTGACCTTTCTCGGTATTATTATCAACGAGAATAATAATAATAATAATAATAATAATAATAATAATAATAATAATAATAATAATAATAATAATAATAATAATAATAATAATAATAATAATTGCTTGTCTATTTCCATCGACGATTGATAATTATGAGTGTAAAAATCACTTGAAATACAAGTGACTTAACAGGAGGCTGCAGTCCCCTCGACAATGCAGGCAGTGATGGTGCACATATTCAAAAATAGAAAAAACATAAGATTAATGCACTTTGAAACGAAACAGTCGCAGTACTACAAATAAAAAAAAGCAAAGGTTGGTGAAATGAATGCATGTTGTTCGCACAGATGTTGTCCGTAACTCAATATGTAATAAATTAAGTAAATTTAGAAGGGTTGCCAGTGTCTGATATTTTCTCTGTAGAATAACAAGACGGTGCCGTGACCACCAGGCAATGTTTTGCGTAAAGAGCGGCGTATGATTGTTTGCATTTATCCAAATTGAACGAGATGTTAGCATTTATCAATCTATTTTTTTTGCTTCCCATTTGAAAGCGCATCTCGTAAAGAGTGCTCTAGAATGTACTCAAACTTAGTTGTTGTTGTTGTTGTTGTTGTTGTTTTGCAGTATATGTATTCTTTCAAGGTTTTTATATGTCGTGTACTCATAACAATAAGTAATAATATAATAAAAAAGCAAGAATTATAACGTGAAATAAATTCATGTACATTAGGAAAAGCATCTCGTGAAGTGTTGGAGAGCTTTTTAATAAAAAGAAGCCGGCCACACACTTGTAGGCGGTGCATAAATCGCGCTGTACATGCGGAGGTGAAGTCTCTCGTGCCTGATTCGATAAGTTCCTACTTCCTACTTTCCATTATTCATTGTAAAGGTAGGCCTGGGTAGCTTGTGAATATATACCTGCGGCTCTGCCTTCAATGATACCACTGGGAAATTTACAAAATGTAGTGTTATAACACCAAGTGGCCTTACATTAATGTCATTTATAAAATACTGTAATATGCCGCTGCGCAGTTGCAACATCCATCGAAGTATGCGTCGTTCAACCAAAGGCAGCTTATATGTCAGTAAAAGAGAATAACAGTTATCCATAAAACATTGCACGAGTTTTATGTGAATGCATGATCAGTTTTGATTTAATGTGTACAGTTGCTAGCGCGCTCAAAGGCGATGCACAACTTACCACAATATATGATCGAAACATTCTCTTGAATAGAATGTTTCACGACAATCGCTGTTTTAAATAAGCTACAAACGAACACTCCGAGCGCCGCATCTCCTCACAACCCTCGCACGCGTGCGCCAGGAACGCCTTTTGTTGGCCTTGCGTAATCACAATGCACGCAGGAACGCCACCTAATCCGTTATTGAGGATATGGCTATGGACATTGCACTTCTTTTTTTCCTTTGTGCACTTCATGTTTTGTTCGTTTTTCCGGTATTACGGTCGCAAGATTCTGGTAATTAGAATAAGGCATCTGCGCACGCAGCCCGAAACGTTCGCGTGTTAGCGCGACAAATTATTCAGCTGTTTCTCACAGATGCATCTAAGAGCTTTAGACATTCGTGCTTTTGGCGCACACAAAAATTACAAGAAAATATTGGGTGGTCTCGCGCTGAGTGACTCAACATTTCCATGACGCATTGCATTACGCCTCTAAGCTAAGCAAGGCGGCTTCTTATTAAGGAAGAAATAAACATACGAACACATCTCTCCTCCTCGGTCTTTCATCGCGAGCACATCTCAAGTTGTGAGGAACCCCTGAGGGTAGTCCTGTTTGTGCCTGCCTGCGGGCATGCAATAACCTTACCGCGATTCCCAACTACCCCTTGCCACGTACCACTTACCCTAAACTGTCAATATTATACGTTCTCACAGACAGCTCAAGTGACGTTCGTATGCGTTTACTTCGTATTTCGTCATTGATGTTCAACTCAAGCGCGTCATTATACTTCTATGGCAGACAATCACAGACCTTCGATTAGTTCCGTATCCTCACCGCACGGCGCTGGTGACGGCAGCCCTGGGACGACCACCACCGTCACACCACCACCGTGGGCGAAGTTGTATAATACAGCTGTAGGCGCTATGCGCTGGGATTGCGACCACTCCCCTCTCGGCGCGGTAATTACAAAGCGCATGCAGATTTCCCAGACCATTCGATTAGTCACGCTCCGGACGCACTGTATTGCGACGCTCGTGATGTGTGTGTGTCACCTCAGCAACACTTAACCGAGTGGCTGACGACGACGGCGGGTTGTACAGAAGTCGACGCTTGTGGAATTGATCCATCAGGGGATCTTCTGCTTCTGTTCTGCATGCTCCGACTTTTTTGAGCAGCTACGTATAAGTTTGCTGGGCAAAGTGTAGCTTTCACGCTGTGAAGAAAAAAATCGGCAGATCCCACGTACCATGGGAATCGGCGTCATGCGAAGCATGCGGACAGAAGGTGACTGTGGTGTAACTTTTTTTCGTTGAGCGAAACATTACGAAATGACGCTAAACATATGTACAAATGTTATACGCACAGACATGTACGTTGAACAGTCGCATATGTTTTATACAACCAGTTGCTTACAGATGCGTAACGATGCCAATAGCAACATGGGTATTACCAACACCAGAAGCGGTAAGCTGAATTGTAGCGCTTGTGCTTTCGAGGATGCTAGCCCTGGATAGTGCTACCTAAACCAACTTCAGTAGATGACGCTTAACTACAACTGACGCTAACCCGACATGACGCCTGTATCATTGCAGTACATATGTAATATTGTAAGGAATCAGACACAGAGACAACACCCGTTCCTGGGCCAGCTGGTCTAATCTCGTCCTCGTCTTATTCTCCTCGCGCATCCTACCCGCGTGCCAGGGCGCCCGTGTCGTTCTTCGTCATCACACTCGGCCATGACAGCAAGCATTGTCGGCGGAGCTGTCGACAATGTTTCTGGTGGGCGATTCTGGTGGGTGTTTCCGGTGGGCCACTTGGCTCCTTCATCTGCCGTACGTATGTCTGGTGGACGGCACTGGCTATTTCGGAGTGGCCGGGCTCGGCGATGCTGGAATTTCACTTGGAAGCTTGCGAAATATAATTCCGGCGACCGACACTGGCAATGACGAAGCGGTCGCAGGTCTCGGACGCGCTGTAGTCCGGCTTGCAATACTGTCGATGACGATGGCTCTGGTTGATGGCGCTGACTGCATTGTGGTCGCACGTTTGCGCTGGCCGCATGTCATTTGCAGGTGGCACGTATGATCTACTTTGTGCCCCTTGCGGCTGTGCGTCTTGAGTCGGTACATAATAGCTGGCCGAAGGATGCGAGCCAGGTGAGTCTTGTCTGCACCCTGCGCCAAGATTGTTACGGTTGTCCAAAGGCATCTCGATCCCGCTGCCTCTCCCTCCGAACTTGTCGGCGCCCTGTCGAGCAGGGACGGGTCCCGTGCAAAAAACCACTCCGTCGTTGCCCACGTGGCCTTCAGTGGCAGTCTGAATTAATTGGTTCTTGTCATGCACGTGCTCACACGCTAGGGGGCAGGACTGCCGGACATCGGCTTCTTCTGGCTGGGTTGTAGGCTCAGTCATACTTGGGTACCCACTTGATGAAACGGACAGACCCTTGACAGATATGGCATCATCTATCGCCTTGACTTCTTGAAGCGACATGTCGCTCAGCAGTAGGTGAGGGTCTGCGCAATCGGCCAATGACTGCTTTGAAAGCCGAGGACCGGGGATGTGCTCATCCGATGGTGAGCTCCGGGATTGCTTCTCCAATTGCTGCAAACGATATGTGGTCTCGGCGTCTGTCAAATGAGTTGTGGTGTGGGTTACCGACGCCAAGTCCGACACCTGAAATCGTAAGCAAGGTCTCAGTTGTGTGCGTGTCCCAGGGCAGGTTGTGGCACTCTCTGCAGGTGAGCTGCAATGCACAGTTACAGCCTCGAGGTGGTGCCCCTCCAGAGCCCGATCCTCGGTTGCGGTCAGGACAGACTGGGTGGTAGCAGCGAGGTTGGTAGTCAGTTGGTCCAAAGGCAGCTATGAGTTTATTGCTCGACTCCGTCCAGGATTGTTGCCTCACGCCTTCGTACCTGTGCCACGCCGCAGCACCATTTCGAAGGCGGTCTATGGCCACACACCACTTCTGCTGGCCGGTCCAGCACTCGCGAGCTCCGACAGCGTTCGCGGTCGCCACCCAGTTGTCGGCGTCGTTCTCAAAGCCGCAGAACTCCGTTAAATCGCAGGCAGCCGGCGATGTTGGGGTGGCTGGCGAAAACCCAGATAGTGCCAACGCGAAGCAGCCTAGTTGGTGCGAGAGCTGCGTGAGGGTACACCGGAACTCTGAGGCGCTGCTCGGGTGAAGTGGCCTCAAGGTCGTGTGAGGCGGCTACACCGAACCGAGGGTTGATGGCATTCAATGCCGGCACGATCACAGGAAGCAGCGCAGAGCTCGATGCTGTCAAGGCGCTCACCGTGAGGTGGAGTCACGCGATGACACGGTAAAGCTCAGCGGCGCTTTCAGGTAATCCGCACGTGGAGCCAACGGCAACGTCCGAGGAGGACGAGGTGGTGACTTTTCTCACTGCGGCGGGATCCTTCTCAAGAGCAGCTTGGACAATATCCTTCTCTTCCTCAGGATCCGATGAAGTCCTGAGCGAGAGTTCATCGACACGGGAAACGTGAACAGCGTTCCCGGCCCCCGGAGGCTGTGCGATGTCTTGACGACGGCGGGGTAAACCTGCCTTTTGGCCACCGAGGAGGCTTCGACCGCATCCTCGAATAGTGGCGTAGATCCTACCGGCCGTCGTAGGGTCCTGGTGTGCATGAGCGAGGAAGCGTGGACGGCGTTACTTAGATAGAGAGACCCTGCTGCCAATGACCCACGAATGCAGATGGCTTCAGCCGGATGGTGCGGATTTCGTAGACTGTGCCATTGCAAGAAATCAGGCACAGAGACAACACCCGTTCCTGGGCCAGCTGTTCTAATCTCGTCCTCGTGTTACTCTCCTCGCGCATCCTACCCGCGTGCCAGAGCGCCGGTGTCGTTCTTCATCATCACATACTTATAAAATTAGATGAGCAGCACTGCAGCCACAATTGACGCTTCACCAACATTACGCCTGCATAGGGTCTTTTTAAAAAGCAGTTCAGAAAGCTGGCATGGCTCTGTGGTAGAACACTTGAGTGCCACGCTGATTACTTGGGTTTGATTCCTGCTGGGACCATAACATTTATTCTTTGTATTCGCCGGGTCAACGCTGCCGATGTTGGCTGTTCATGACGCTCTCGCATTTGAATTACCAATCTGTGTCGCCGTTCCTCGGTAGATGTAAACTGTCAAACACCTGTGGCACATACCCGCATACCACGTACGGTTATGTGCCACAGGTGTCTGGAGGAGAGGGTCTGACGTCGTACGCGACGGGATTTTCGCTTTATTAGTGTCATGACCAGACAGTCATAATCGTCAAAGCCTATTACCCTCCCATGCCAATTTCGGTCTACCCAAGCAAAGGAGGTGAAAACGAGAGCACCCAGACGTAGTTGGCTGGATAGATAGATAGATAGATAGATAGATAGATAGATAGATAGATAGATAGATAGATAGATAGATAGATAGATAGATAGATAGATAGATAGATAGATAGATAGATAGATAGATAGATAGATAGAAACGCTCAAACTGTCTGCAGTACGCAAAGAAATGCTTCGCATTTAATACGCGGTGCTTGTTTAGTCATGTGTGCTTCCGCAAGATACGTGGAGAAAGAAATAAGGAAAAAGAAGAGCTGCAGCGATTGGGCAACAGCGAACGAGCACTGTCGTCTCCGTTTATACATCTTTTCCTCTCTCCCCAGCAGGCATCCAGAAAAGACTACTAGACACACGCACCTACACATCCGCAGATACACCCAGGCACGCACGCACCGTACGTCGGGAACTCAAATTAGCTACAGGCCTCTGGGATATGAAAAACCTGCTGTTTAAGAAAGCTGTATGGCCCCTCTCATCCCTTTCCTTTCGTCGAAGCTCAGCTGTTCAAGCCACTCCGGCCTCCCGGCTTATCCGCATGTGCGTGGTGGAGATTAATACAGCAACCTAAAGCTCAGAGCAAGGACATGGTAATAGGGGAAAGCGAGGGAGAATAGAAGTGGGACGATGCAGGAATGGGAGCTCACTGAATGAGTTGCGTTGGCTGCCATAAGGTTTGATGAGCGTCTGCACGGGACATGCTTGGCTGCGGATACATAAGCCTGTTGTAAAGCAGTGCAGCGCTGCAGCCTGCTTGAGTGGCATAGTGGTGGGCGAAGCAGTACTTGTAGCATAATGAAAGGCAAAGCTTGAGGTGGATAACGAGGTCTAGAGGATAAAATATCAGCTCGCCTGTTCGAAGCGACGACCAAGAATAGAAGAAACGATGATGAGGAACAACACTAAAACGCTCTAGGGAATATATCTTTACGTGCAATTAGAGAACAGCTTGAACTCTCAAACGCACGGAAAATAAAATGGCACGAGAAGAGAAAGGGAATTTTTGAGAGTGGAAACCTTCGGCAAAGCGAGTGGTGTACCCCTAGATTAATTTTCAATGGAGGAGATATATGCGTAAAGGACGAATGCAACCGCCACGACTATGATCAGAATAGTGAAGTTGGTGAGACGCTCCATATATTGCATTGTTCGGGTTTAAGACAAATCCTGGCAACCATGTCATGACAATTCCTTCACTAAATCGTATGTTTGACATACATCCATGCATGTAAAATTGTGAATTCTGCTGTATACCAAGGCAATTAAGCAAGTGCGACGGCTTCACAGCGTTTGCAACATATATCAGTTGCGTGATACATAGATGACATGCATTTCATGAACGTTCGCGTCGTCACATGTCATTCTTGTCCACCTCAGTGGTACAGTGGTCATGGTGCTCGCCTGCTGACCACAAAGCCGCGCGTTCGACCATGGCCGTGGCTGTCGCATTTCAGGGGAGGCGAAGTACCAGACTCATGTGTACTGCAACATGTAAGGGATCGTTATAGAACACCACATAGTCAAAATTTCTGCAGCCCTGCACGGCGCCATGCCTCACAATCATGTCGTGATTTCGGTGCGTAAAACCACAGACAGTAGTCATATTTAAACTTTTTAGCGCGCACAAAATACATGGACAAGGAAGGTAGACACTAGCGCTAACTCTCAATTATTTATTTTTAAAGGAACTGTACATGTATGTAGCCAAGAACCAGCATAGAGCACGGGCTGCGCAAAACATGTGACACACTCTCAGAAGGGCTAAACAGAATTTAAAAAGACGAACTCCATATCTGTTGGAGCAACCGAAGGTTGACTAATGCATTCTTTTGCACACCTATTTAATAAAAACCTTCCGTAACTTCACGTGTTAGTTTATCTTTATCTGCAAACAAAATATCAGTATCGTGAAAAACGGGGTCACAATGGCATCATTTACAATGACCAGAGAAGTCTGAAAATATTTCTTTCGCCAGTGATTTAGCATGCTCTTTTATGGAAATATGTACATAGGACAGACTGGCCGCTGTACAAACACACGACTAAAAGAGCATGCTAACTCACTGGGGAAAGAAACATTCTCGCACTTGTCTGATCATTGTAAATCATGCCATTGTCATGCGGTTGTCGCTTTCGCGAAAGCGACCACCGAAAAATTTATGAGACCTCAGACTCTTCCTGTAGACGGCACATCTGGCACTTTGTCGGCGCCGCCTCGGGGCCATAGAAGAGCACTCTCATATTGGAAAGGCAGATAGACAACAAGTAAGATTCACCGAAGAGAAATTCTTGATAATGTGTATAAATATCAGGCAAGCATATAAGCCAAGTCCCCGTCTATTTCGTACCTATTGTTCACTTTTTGCATTGAAAGCACAGCGACGTAGTACAATAAAGCAAATTCCGAGGGCCCGCCGCACTTTTGCTCCGCTCAGTCACTCTCTCTTTTCAATGTTCCTCATCTCTCTGTTCCTCGTTTCGTTTTCAGCACGCCTCTACTCTCGGAGCCCTGAAACGATGATTCTTCACTAGCAGACAGCAGCTCTAGCATTCATCTCCTGCGCGCGTGTCTATCTCTCCGCATAACAGATTATGCCACGCTAGTAGCCATGGCTCCAGAGGGAGGTGCCATACCGCGCTGTCTGGCTGGTGAACCCCGCGCGTGGTGCTCAGGATGCCGTCGTTGGTGACGTCACGGGGCTCGCGCGACGTCACGATGGGCTTTCCTCTTCTCGCTCTCGCCTTTGCGATCTATGAGGACGAGAGAGAAGGAAGCGGAGCTCGCACGTACTTTACTAACAAACAAAAAAAAAACTGTGTTTTCGTTTCGTTGTTTCATGCACTGATCTCTCTCGCTCGCTGCGCCCTCTCTTCTTCCATTAGCGCTGTCAGCACGAGAGGGCGCCTATCGAGGTCACTCGGGCTGTTGCTACGGCCACTCTCGGCGCTCGTCAAACCGCGGGTCCGAACCGCGTTCGCGCTCCAATGGCTCCCACAGCGAACCAATGGATTCGGGGCTCTGTCTACAAGCATGAAAAAAAAAGCATCGTAGTTCCGTATTTGTCCTTGTTCGCGCGGCATCGTTCTTCCGCTTTGTTTCTTCTTCCGCGCCCGTGTTCGCTACCCGCGCCATGGGCGGCATAGCCGGAGTTCACGCCTTCCTCCCTCGAACAGTATAAAAAGACACATTTGTATCGCTCTGCAGAACCTCCTCCCTTTAGTTCCTTTCATCCCCCTGTTTCATTCGGCAACCCTCCGCTCTATCTCCTCGACCACCACGCCTCTTCATTCTATCCCATCTACCGTCTGCATTCCCACCCTTGCGTTCCCCTCCGCGCAGATTTCCCTGCTCCGTCCTCTCTCGCCTTCTTTCCCAACCGTCGCGGAGCGGAGAGACGTGCGGTGCTCTCTTCGGTGCGCTTGTAGCTATAGGGCGACCTTGAATGTAACGACCTGCGGCCTTCCAAAGAGCATTCCGGAAATTGAAACATTGCGTAACAGGGCAGTCTGCGGTGGCGCGCGCGCGCGCTGTGCGGGCATGTACTTCTTTCGTCGTACCAGCGCTCGTGTTCTGACGCGGGCGTTTTTCTACTGATACGCTCTGTGCCAACATGCTATTGAGGCACGTAGAATATGAATCTAGCGGCCACCGTCCTATCCACCGGCCACCATTGTTTATGGAGTGCTTACACGCATTCTTCTGTTCGTGCCATCGGCCCGAAGTTCTCAAGTCTCTCTCTTTCCAACTCGACTCTTGTTTCCAGTGGACCTACACTTCGTCTGTACAATATTGAAGGGTTGGAGCTGGCAAGATCACAATTGGCACCGTTACATAAGTTTTGAAAAGGAGGCAATCGTGACTGAAAAAAAAAAATTTCGAAAAAAAAAAATCAGTCGACGCCAATCGGGCTAGATAACAGTTTACGTAGCACAGTGTGTTTGGGGAATTCACGTCGTTCGCTTTGAGCAGATTGATTTGCATAATGAGCACAGTAATGGAACTGCTCACTGTTTACCACGTTAAAATACAAATGAACGTCTGGGCAGGTACGGCTTCATACTGTCATCTGCGTGCCTCAATGCACTCGCTTTTTTTTTAGCGTACGAAGTTTGTCTGCCCTTTCCCACGAAGTCTGCGTCTTTCTGGAGCAAAGGGACAAGTCGTGGAGTGGCCGAATAGGCATTACATATTAAGCCCAGTCTTTACACCATAGCCAAAGGGTATAAAGAGGACTTGTTCCTCAGGATTTCAAGATAATGTTTCGCTTGCATTAATATTACTACCTACTTTATTATGTACCGAATAACATATTTCACATCAGTGTGACATTAATGTAATCCTCCATCTACCCTCTCCTAGCCTGTATTTATTTAGTAATCTTAATGACCGTATAAGCTTCATATTTGTGCTATACTTCATGTTCCTGCCGTAATGATTTATCAATTCCAGGATTTATATATAACATATTTTCCCCACATACCTGACAGTTGTGTTTCGCGCACTGGCATTGATTTTGTCTTTTGTTTTTTTCCGGTTATTTTTCGGGTGCACCCGCAAGCCTATGTTATTCACTCGCAAAAGGGCAACTGGTATTGTGACTAAAGCAAATAAATAAATAACAGTGGTACTGGATCTGTTCTCTGAACCAGATGAAATTTTGTGATACTGGCGGGTGAAATTGTAGCAACAGAGTAGCATGTAGGTGTCTTTATATACGCAGGCAGGGTTCACTGTTATTCATTAGAGAGCTTTCTCTCTCTCTCTATGTTACAGTAAACAAAAACACACTGTCTGTCTTACAACACACATGCATACATACATACATACATACATACATACATACATACATACACACACACACACACACACATACACACGTACGTACGTACATACATACATACATACATACATACATACATACATACATACATACATACATACATACATACATACATACATACATACATACATACATACATACATACATACATACATGCATACATACATACATACATACATACGTACATACATACATACATACATACATGCATACATGCATACATGCATGCATACATACATACATACATACATACATACATACATACATACATACATACATACATACATACATACATACATACATACATACATACATACATACATACATGGATGAGGATGTACGTACGTACGGGGTCGACCACACCTAGGGTGCACACCTAATTGGTGTTCAAGCCAATCAAACTAGAACCTTAATCTTACTTCGCAAGGGAAACGTCCATCAAATGACATCTTATTATGCTGTCGATAAACACTGAAATAATTTTCCAAATAATGTACTAGGCATCAACTTCTACGATGTCTTGAAAATAATGAGGTGTTCACCACAGTTGTGGAGGAGCCTTAGTGTACGTGCAGTACTAGCGGATTAAAAGGCGACATGATTGTTTTTTTTTAAATCAGTGACTGATAGGAGCAAATGTTCGTGATAACTGCGCCATGTCGACTGATATATGGCCGCTAAAGGTTTTCTTTGCTCTGATGCAAGTGTTTGAGTCAAAATGACGCAGACATGACAAGAACTAGAGACGCTGGAGACGATAGCACGTGCATTGTTTAGCCCTAAGTTCTAGCTTTTCAATCCGTGAGCACTCTAAGCATGAAACGTACGTACGTAAGAGGTTCAAGAAAGGGTATCAGGCGCAACAGCTCTCCAATGCGAATTTGGCCGTGCAAGGGGAGCGTCGGATCGTATGCAACTCGCCAGCAATAACGCCGAAGGCTCCAGCAGCCTCACCGTAACCGTTAGCAGTGCAATTGTACTCAAAGGCAGCTACCGGTTCATCGCATGATCGGCAATATAGAAACGTGCCTTACTCAACTATAACACGACAGGAAAAAACTGCGAAAAAGCCGTATTTCCTGGTATGCGCACAGATTGCGCACCGATTGCGAAGTCGTGGTTGCTTGCGCGAGCGCGTGAGGAAGATAACGGAAAGTCAAACGTGCTTAGAAGCGAAAAGGATTAGAAAGTAAAAGAAGAGCTGCGCCTGATTCGCGGAAACTGAATCATGTTTGGAATTGCGTCTCTGAGAGCCCCTTTTCAAGGTCACTGCCGTAGATAATCTGGCTCTGCCTTTGTTGAACCTGGGTTTATTTCTTCGCAAAGATTTCGCAATACTTTCTATGCATGCTGTCTTTTAGCTCCCTCAGTTGTTCTTCCCGAATCAGGACAGTATATCTTCCTTCATATTACACCGCTTGGTTCTTGAAAAATCCATCTTTTCGTGCTTGTAGTTTACATATAAAAAGATGCAGCCATTTCATTTAGTGAAAGTAGATGAAGGCGCACTGCCGCCTCTGCTGTCGTCGGCATTTCAAGCCTGAAGTGTTTTTAGCTCTCTTTGTCGGCGCTACCTTCAAGTGACTTTGAGCAGAAAGCGAGTGCCGTTATCCGGACACTCAAACAAGGTCATACCGGCACCCAGCTAAGCGTTTAAAAACATGCCGACATTGGCCGCTAACCCTTTCTACAGTACATTACATGCGCTAGCTAGGTCGCAAACAAATTACAAAAAAAAAATGTTTCCGGCTTCTTCTTATGGTGTGTTCACGCAGTCACTGAATCTAATAGGTTGAAGTTTATTTTCAATTCCCAGTAATGACGTTCCAAAGGGACATACAAGGTTTGAAGGGAACGGCCGCGCGTAAAAACAAGGACGCAGAAAAAACGAGTCACAACACGCGCTGCCGTTCAGTTCAAACTGTGCAAGACCAACTTGCCCAACGCCGTACCCTTTTACATACAGGAATGCAGGGTACGTTTAAGGGCTCGGTTTCTTTGTTAGACACAATATTATACAGGGTATCATACACTTCCTCTTTCAAGCGGCGGGCAGCCGGAACTAATCGTGGAGGTGATGGTATCGCATCGACGATTCACGCCTCCTTTAAGAAATCGCGCCATGCTAGGTTAGGCGCGCCACGCAGCGTGACGCCCTAAGGTTGTGCCTTTTATCACGTCCAACCAATCTGCTTAGGCAGTAGCCATTTTAGCATTGAATCTGCTCTCGGTTAAGGTACAGCCAGCAATATATAATAAAGCGCGCTCCTTCTCGGGCACTCCCACACTAAGAGGTACATCCATACTTTGCACGCACGATGGCGCAAGTGCAGCGCTTAGGTACAACTGACGCGGCAAGACACGTACAAAATGCGCACCACTTCAGTTTAGTATTTTACACGCCTTCCGGGATCAGACCAACTGTTTCAACCGGTTGCACTCCCTCCAAAATTGGCACCCGATTGACCGATCCACTCAATCAATTCATGTCGTTCACTCTAAAAAC